>VZRS01012338.1:83777-153476 GCA_013398055.1 Ifrita kowaldi
GGCTGCCACTCCATCTTCACCAAGTTCAGCTATTGCTTTTAAATATCCATATTCTATTTGTGACTGTACATTTGTAGGCTTGAGATCACAACATGTAGGAGTTAATAATAATAAATGAGATAAATGAGATGTTTCATCTCTGTTTCCACTGTATCACCTCACTGCTGGGAAGGGGAGTGATAGAGCAGCTTGGTGAAACTTCGTGTGTTTTGGTTTATGGCCACTGCTCCTTAATCTGTCATGGAGCACCACCAGAAAGAGCCTGGTACCATCCTCTTGACACTCTTTGAGATATTTATATGTATTGACGAGGTCTACTCTCAGTCTTCTCTTCTCTAGACTAAACAGGCCCAGCTCCTTCAGTCTCTCCTCACAAGAGAGATGCTCCAGACCCCTTCTCACCTTTGTGGCCCTCCACTGAACCCCCTCCAGTAGCTCCTTGTCTTTCTTGAGCTGTGGAGCCCAGAATTGAACACAGTACTCCAGATGCACCTCACCAGGGCCAAGGTTGTTGATGAGCAAGTTGAATAAGACTGGACCCAGTATTGATTGCTGGTGTTCCCCAGCCTTCAGCTGGATTCTACTCTGCTGATCACGATGCTCTGAGCTCTGGCATTCAGCCAGTTCTTCATCTACCTTGATCCACTGTCCATTCATGTAACCCACATTTCCTGAGCTTACCTACAAGGATGTTATGGAAGACAGTGTCAAAAGCTTTGCTGAAGTCAAGGCAGACAACATTCACTGCTCCCCGCTCATAGACCCATCCAGCCATGCCATTGCAGAAGACTATCAGAATGGTCAAGCATGTTTTCCATTTGGTGAATCCATGCTGACTATTCCTGATTGCCTTCTCTTCCCTTACGTTCAAGTTTGCAGTTCCTGGCAAAAAGCAGTGTGGAGAGTACCCGTTCTGTGACTATTGTGCCACAAAGTAAAACTCCCTGCAGTTAAATCCAAGAGAAAAAAATGAGGTAGTCCTGGGTAATTTCTTACTGTAACATTTTTATTGGGGCAGTGGTTTGGTAGCACTTGGAAATAGATATGATTTAATAGGTTATTGCCTTTTAGAAATGCATAGTTTTAAAATTATTCCATTGACTTTGGTTGTAAAGCTGAACTATTATTTTTCTGTCTCAAGTGTGCAAAGCACCTTGCCATTGAAAACAGATGCAAATATCCAAGGGCAATATAATTATATTGTTTTAAAGAAAATCCCGCTTTCAGGCGCTTTTTAGACATAAGGAAAGAAGAAGCAATGATGCTTAGCATTATTTCTTGAAGAAACTAACTTCTTCTATGACAACAATATTGTATCAATGTACACCAATTTTTAAAGTTTTAATTTAGAACAGTAGAAAATAACTGTTTTATTGGTGCCATGATATCCTGCTGGACTTTGTTTCTCTATTGGCTTCATTTCTTGGATAGAATAGCTTTCTTCATGTAAAAAAAAAATACAGAAAGAGTGCCAGAAATTAAAAAAGAGAAATTGCTTTAAAATTTAGGTTCATTTTGAAAGTGAGACTCAGACATATGGGAAAATGCCACACTACTATTTTCATTCAGTCAGTTGCTCTGGAAGCCAGACATGTGCAGAACTGCACAGTGTGCAGGAGAGAGGGACTGAGGAGTGCAGGAAGGACAGCTTATGGCTTTCAGGGAAGATCTAACAGACAGATCTAACTTTCCACCTTCTCTGACAAAAAGCAGGAGTAAGAAAAGACTTTTTAAAGACCTTGAGAATTGGGATGCATCTTTTTTTGATGGGTCATGAGGTGTGATAAGCATTTGAGATGCTGTGTAAAAATCCAGGTTTTTTTGAGGGATTCTAATTCTTGTTTACATTGCTCTTGCCGAAGCTTTTAGGTAAAATTAGTAGTGATGTATGATACTACTGAGTTACTTTGAGTGGTTAATCCGTGTTCCCACAGGCAGCAACAATGCATATAGGTGTTGCCTTGCCTTCCCTTAATTCAGTGAAAGATGGAAAAAATTGTGCAAGTATGCTAATTTGTGTGACTCAGTGCTCCTCCAAAATGTCAAAATCTATTCCTCATTTATTAAAAATGCTTTTGGAAAGTTACGCTCATGAATGTGTTGTATTGAAAACTGCCTTTCAGTTGTATGCTTTATGTACAATATGACTAATTTAAAATTACTGTAGTTCTGGAGGTATATTATCTGTGTTTGTATGTGCCATTATACAGTTTGTTTCCCCAAGATGTCATTAGTAGGTTTCATTGCTCAGTTCCATTTCAATTTTCTTGGCTCATCAGTAAGGCATTAAGTAAATAATGAGTGTTGTTTCATTTGCAAATATATCTATAAACTAGTCTGTTTACTTCTGATAGTAAATAGGTGAGTAAGTGACGTAGCTTTGTTACAGCATCAGTGTTGCTTGGAAGGGACCTTTAAATATCATTTATTCCAACCTCCCCGCTGTGGACTCACCTATGGAACTGGGTACCCTAATGCAAGCACTGAAAATCACTGCTGTCCACTGTAGGCTTGGAACTAAATGTCATCCCACCAAAAGAGATAACACATGGATATGTCCTGCAGATAATTTCCAATAGCCAGATGTACCATTTGGGGAAAAAACCCCAACCTCTAACTCTCTTAATAAAGATATGTTCTTAGAATCATCTGTGCCAGAGCTCACAGTCTTCTGAGGCTTGGATTATGATTTCTCAGAGCAGAGCTCCAGCAGCACACAGCAACCAGGAACAACCACCCCAACCCTGGCTCCTCCCAGGGCTAGATTTATAGGGCTTGTGCCTGCCCTGCAGCTACAGCTGTTTGTAGGAGGTTAACGAGCACTTTAGGTTGAGGTGGCCTGAACTCTATTTGAATAACAATTGAGTTCAGGTGTTGAGTCCGGTCCTGAATAAGAGCTTGGCTAGTGCACACCATCAGGGTTTAAATACATATTACTATAATCATCCTGGAATAGAGTGACAATACTGATAAAATCTGCTTGTGGCAGTGGCTGGTTCAGAGCTGTTACCTTTTCCACAGCTGTAATGACAGTGCTCTCCCAGGTGGTGTTTAGTCAACAGTGCACCTAGGTTACTTTCATTAAAATTTAGATGATCCTTTCTTTCTTTAAATCAAGGATAAGCTTGAGTTGGTTAATTCTCAAAGTTACTGTTCTAAATAAGAGGATTGTAACATCTTCTGCATAGGAAAAGTCTGCTGTCCCAGCTGTCTGAAGACTTCAGGTCAAGATGTGGTGGGTTTAACCTGACTGGACACCTATCTGACCAAGTTGCAATTCTGGCTTAATTTAGTGTAAATTAAGTGTATAATATGACTACTGATCACAGCTTTGTGTAGCATAGATAGAAGCAGATGTAGCACTGACTAACATTCTGCTGCTTGGTAGCCTCCTTTTACTGCGAAGCACTGTTTGCTATGTATGTTTGTATTGTCACTCAAGATTAAAACACAAGGTTTTGAAACCTCTGCCTCTGATAGGGGTTTTGGCAGTCTCTGTAATGGGGATAGAAGAAGGATGTTACTGAAACTATGAATGATGAAATACATTATAGCCTTTCTGGTATACTGCAATAGACAAGTGAGTTTTCTTCTTTTTTCCCCCTTTATTGTGAATTAACATGTAATCCCACTTGGAAAAAGTATTGCTTTCCATGAAGCCTGCTGAGCAGCATTTTATAATGAGGTTTCATCACAGTGGATATTACTATAATAGGCTATAACATTTTTCAACTACTTCCCCAGCCCTTAAGAGTCACTGGCCTATATTTTCTGAAATGTCTGGGGACATGAATAGTCTCAGTTTTGGGGTGAGATCTGAGGTCCATTGAGTAGACTTGATTTTTCAAAAGGCCAATTCTTTTGGCTTATCTAATAAAGAATTTCCCATTAAAATAGCTAAGAAATTAAGAAATCCAAAATAGAAGTATTCCCAGCATAAACAAGAAGTCTTTCCCCTGTTCGATTAATTTGCCGTCTTCTTGTAGAGCATGGTAGAGGGGTTATGGGTGAGAGTAGCCTGGTGTGGTTGGTACAGGAAATAAGGAGATAACTCAGTTTTATTTTATTCCCTAAAACTGTGAGAACTCATTGCCAGTTGCAAACCCCTATAGCAGATTCCTTAACATGCACATGGCCTTTTTCCAGCCCTGGTTCTGCACTTGTTTACTGGAGAGAGGTGTGCAGTCTTTGCTTTTGAATATTCAGCATCGGTTTTTAATGTCAGTTTAGAAGCAGCTTTCTTGGTGAATTTTAAAAGTGGAGTGGTGCTTGTTAATCAGTATTTTATATTTTGTTCCAGGTGGGTAAACTGAGAGAAAAAATCCAAGAGGTTAAGCAAGAAAGGGAGCAGGAGCAGCATAAGCACACTGCCTATGTTTCTGAACTGAAAGCCAAGCTCCACGAGGAGAAAATGAAGGAACTTCAGAGTGTCAGGGAGCTACTGATCCGGCAGCATGAGCAGGAGGTGGCAAGAATGGTGAAAATCAAAGATGGTGAAATTCAGCGTTTGCAGTCAACAGTCAACGTCCTGCGGGACGGGGCGGCTGACAAAGTGAAGACGGCGCTGCTGAGTGAGGCAAAGGAGGAGGCTCGCAAGGCATTCGATGGGGAACGAATGAAGCTGCAACAAGAGATCTTGGAGCTGAAATCTGGCAAAAAGCAGCTTGAAGAAGCTCTGAACAACATTATGCAGGCAGATAAAATGAAGGCTGCGGACCTGCGCACGGCTTATCAGTCCCACCAGGATGAGATCAATAGAATAAAGCGGGAATGTGAGAGGGAGATCCGCAGGCTGGTAAATTCATTAAGTAATGCTGCTTGTTTCACTTTGTAGCAGGTATTGGTATATTGCTGTATGTGCCCATAAATGCCAAAGCAGCCTTTGGCAGTGATACCTTCCATCAGTGCCGATTGCTACAATAGGCCACTATTTCCACTACTTTCTCCTCCTTAGAGCAAAGAGGAACCTTAGGCTCCATAGCCTATACAACACAGTCCAAAGCTTTGTGTCCCACCAAATAGAATACAAGTCAACCAAGACTTGCCAGGATGAATTTTCTCAGCAGATCAAGAAATAAACTTTCCCCTTCCTAGTTGTACCTAGTTGTCCTAGAACAAGTCAGGGATTGTTTATTAGACAATGCAAGAACGCCTTTGTGAGATGGCAACATTAAATCTCATAGAGTTTTTGTATTTAAATTGGAGGAACCAGTTGTGCTGAAACAAGACAGTCTCTTTACTTCTTCTGTATCTTTATCCAGGTCATTCAATTTTAAGCACAGTTGCCCTTGCAGAATTTCTGTATTTTTTCTATAGCAGCAGCAAAGTTAGGGCCTAGGACAGCAGGCTTTTTTCACACTTCATAAACCCTAGGACTTCAGCACAGATGGCAGATTATGCTGTTTGTATAAAATCAAAATCCAGGCGATATGTCTTGTCAGTGGGTGCCCCAAATTATTCAGTTTCGTAAAATGTTAAGTATCTAAGATGGGCTATACACAGTAATACATTTAGAAAGGTCTTCATCAAGTGACACTTCTGTTTGGTAACACAATATTTTCTACGTATATGTATATATCTGTTTATCTGCACAAACTAGCAGTACAATAGTTAAGCAAATAAAATCTAAAATTACAATAAGTGTAATATTTATGTTATATCAAGTAGTACAGACTTTGAATAGAATGAAACATCAGTTTCCTTAGGAAAATATCTTGTCAGTTTGAATTTGCACAGAAATGACCTCTTTTTTCTTGTATTCCTTAGGAAAAATTATGGTGAGGGCAAGCTACAAACTGTAATATCTGTTTAATGCTGGTGATTTTCTGTCTGAGACAATGAAAGCTGTTAATGCAGTAAATATTTATGCTTTAAATTAATTGGATGTTGATTGAGTCTCAGGGGTATCATTTTGTTCATTAATTAAGACCACTGCATTGACTGACAATCTGGAGTTTCTGCAAACATAGTTTCTTTCATATTTTTTTCTGTATTAGAAAAGTAAAATTCTAAAATCATGACTATGAAGTACAGGCCATTATAAAAAGTGTTAAAGAGGAGAGAAGGTTGATACATTTTGGCATGTGTTTTTCTGGAGGACATTTTCTAAATGAATTTAACCTCCTCCAAGAAAGGTTTCAAAGGAAACACTTAACTCTTCACTTTCAAGAGTAGAGGTTTTTAGTCTGCTCTCATGCAAAATTGATGAAGAAGGGCACTCTTTTTTCTGTCTGGCACAAAAAAAATCCTGTAAAGTCATTCAAAATTTTAATTGTAGCCTTGCTGGGCCTCCGTGACTCAGTACATGCATCTAAAAAGGTGAATGTATTGGGAGAGCGTGTAGATAACTCTTGTTTCCTTTTCCCAGAGCCAGAAGAAGCCTGCCCCTGGTCTCATGGGCTTTCTCAGGAAATGTTCGTATCTTCCTCCAAGAGCCTGGTGCTGCTTCTAGTGCCTCCATTCCTTTCATATAATGGATTTCAGTTTTTTCCTTAAATTCAGTAGTTCGTGGGGTTTTTTGAGAGAAGAGTTTCTTCTAAGAATTCTTAGTAATTTAGGCAGTTGTTATTGCACAGGGCATTCTTTAAATCTGGGACAAGGTAAAAAATACTGCAGGGTTCCTAGATGCTACTCTTTTCCTTTGAGAGTGCACGTGGGATTATAGAATCTGATCATTGGGGTATTTCCCTCTCTCCTCTCCCCTCCATTTAATTAGTTCAAGGGATGCTTGCCTCAATTTCAGATTAACCCCATCAGCTCTGGATTTGGGGTTCTTGGTTGGTTTCTACCCTTGTGGGATGAAACGAGAAGGATGTGAAAGGGAGTGTTACTAATACTAGCACAGTTCTGTAACTGGTTTTCAATTAATGCGCTCTTTTGTATGTGTGCAGTGTTTTATGGCACTATTAAGAAACCAGCATCTTTGGGATTAATGACCTAAATGGGCTGGCCATAGTGTAATTCAAATTCAGACAGAGTAATTCAGGATGCAGTCTGATTGTCTTGTCAGACTTGGTTGATTTATTTTGCATTTCAGATCACAGATTACTTTTAAGAATGTATTTTTTACAGATATTGCAGCTAAAAAAAAAAATCGTATTTTTACTATTAACTTTAATATCCATGATTAATCGACTAAAATCTTACAAGTCTTGGCTGTTATAAAAAAATAACTCATGAGAAAGCAAAACAGCAAAATCCATTGTCTGGGCATATATGGATACAATTATACTGACCATATAAACAGCCATGGTTGTATTGTACAAATGTCAGTATTTTAGATATATGATTAGGGATTGTCTTCATGATTTTGATTTGAGCCATGAAAAATACCAACAAACCTCAACAGAGACAAGACTGAATGAGTAAGGTCCTAGTGCTAATTAAGAGAAAGTAAAATTTGTATTTGGCAAATACATATTTTTCCCTGTGCAGTATGAAATTATATTGGAATTTTGCAGTTCCTGTAATTGGAAATGTAACAGTGATATAAATGTTTTCATTCATTTAAGGAATGCTAATTGCTGTGGATTTTATTCCCCCACCCTCCAAGAAAATACATCTTTGTTGTATATATGCACCAGCACAATGTGCTGGAAGCTGTGAAACCAGAGGTAAAAATAGATAGTAACAAACTGGAGGGACAAATGAAACAGATGTCTTGAAAGTAAAGAGGCATCTTGGAGAATAAGATAAGAAAGCAAGAACAGCTATTACTTATTTTCTTCAGTCCCTATTTTCTGAGTAGTTGAGTCTGAACAGTTGTGTTGTTCCACGTACGAATGTACGCAAAATAGCAATTTCAGCCAATTTTTCTTAGGCCTTGATTAAGCTTGCCATTAAACTGACTTACTTGGTTTTGAAATTAGGTTTAAAGTTAGTTTTCAGAGGTAAGTAAAGTTGCTCTTTTTTGCCTGACAATCCTGAAATGGCTTGTTCACATTGTTGGTGGTCTGTGGAAACAGACCAGCCTTACTCTGTTATCAGCACAGGTGGGAAGGAAGGCATGGCTATTGACTATAGCATATTTGTCAGAGGTTACATTCATTCTGGGACCACTTGGACACTGTTTTTAAGCAGGCCCTTACATTGCAAGGCACATTTCTCTAGGTGCTGTTTTTGCAGTGGTAAGATTAATGGACACTTTACAGTGCTTGCCGTGGAAAATATATGCAAAATCCCAGTCATAAAAAGGATATTGAATTATGACATCACTGACCTACTGATTTTTATTATAGGTTGAATAAGAAAAAACCTGAATGTTTATTTTGTGAACACTTAATATAATATTTGAACACTTAATATAATATTTAAACTTTTTAACAAACAAATGACACTTGCACCCTGCATTTTGTGATGTATGTTTTACTAAATGTTGTTTCTTTTATTAGAAATGTCTTTAACACCAAGCCTTTTACTTATTTTACACCTAAATACCATCCTACCCTATTAAAATCTGTACACATATGGTCTTCCTAAATATTCTTAAACAGCTTGGATTGAAATTAATTGAAAGACTTCACTTTAATATAAAATAGACCAAATTTTCTTAACCACAAAATCATTATAAAAGATCACACTGATTGTAGTAGATACACAATAAGGTTCCTGTTTTAGAGGGCACACAGTACACCAGATGAATTAAATTTGCATATTTCAGTTGTATTTTCAAGTAGCCTTATAAAAATTGTCTGAAGAGCAATGTGACAGTACTGCAGATTCATACTTGTAAGGCAAAAAATCCTTTTGCTGACAGTAGAATCAAAGTAAAAGAAATTGTTTGCAAGGAGTGATTTTCAGAAGTTCCTGATCAGCCATGATTTATGAAGACAGATGCACAATTTAAGTGTCCTTAATCTCCTTAATCCAAATTATCTTGCTGCATAAATAAAAACCTCCTTCTAGTGTGGAACACTTCTTCTGTCTGGTGTTTGCCAAATAAATATAATGCAGGACATGAAATAATAGAATTCAAACTAATAGATTAGGCAATTTTTAGAGGTAGAAGTCCAGGCAGTTTCACTGAAACTTCTTGTCAAGAGAAAAACCCTCTTATGGAATAAACTCATGTACCATTTATATTGAATAAGATCATGTACCATTTATATTGATTTTTTAAAAATACTATGATTTCAGTTTTCTGTCTGTGTGTAACACAGCATCTCATGATTTAAGTGAAGGCTTCTGACAAATGTCATTTCAGAATTAAGAATTAGGTTGTTCCAGTTCAGGACAACCCAAAATTTCAACTCACATCCTTCACAAACTCATATTTTCTAACCTTGCATAGCTTTTAACATGCTTCTCTGTCTATAAGTCCTTAGTGTGGATTATACCAATAAGATGTCTATAGTCTTTAGTATTATTTAGCATTGGGAGTATAATACAATCGTGGAAAAATTTTGAGGGTCCTCTTGAGGTCAGCTGGTCCAGTGTCCTGCTTGAAGCAGTGCTGCTTTGAAGGTTGGATCAGGTTGCTCTGGGCCTCCTCCAGTCCAGTTTGAAAACCTCCAAAATGGAGTTCAACAGTGACAGCCTGCCCCAAAGCCCTGTCACTGTGAAATTTCTTTCTTCTTCTTCTTCTTTTGATTGTCACTGTTGTCCTTTTGCTGTGTATCTTGGAGAAGCACGTGCTTTGTTCATTGCTGTATCCCCTTTGGATGGCTGAATGGATATCTGCTATTGTAACACATCCTGCCTGCTTGCTTTAGCTGGCTCAGCAAGCCTGGCACCTTCACCGTTCCTTGAATGCCGGATGCTGCAGCCCCATAGTGGTCTTACTGGCCTTCCTCCAATAATGTGGCACTTAGGCCAGTTTGTCAATACCTTCTTTTTAGTGCTGGGGAGCCCAAGAGTGGCTGTGGTGCTCCTGGTGTAGTTTCACATATGCTTAATAAAAGGCTAAATCTCTTTTGGTACACCCCTCCTGGTTTGGCCCCGCATCAAGTTAACTTCAATCACTGCAAGCTCTCACCACTGACCCATATCCAACTTGCCCTACAGGACACAAAAATCTTTCCTTTTGTCTTTCCATTTTTCTTCTTTTCTTTCTTCCCATTGCAAAACTGCCAACTTCAATTGGCATCCAACTGTTGCAGGCACTTGAACGCTCTCAGGGGCAGGACATTGTATCTTTCTTAGGCAAACTTTATGTGGGTTTCTTGGCTCGTTTCTCCAACATGTCAGAAAGTTTCTCTGAATTATGTTCCTATCCTCTAGTGTGGTAACAGCTCCCCCAAATTTGGGATCATCCTCAAATTTGGGGAGCAGTGCATTCAATTTCTTCATACCGGCAACTGACGAAGCTGTTAAAATGTGTTACTCCCTTCAGTTTTCAAGGGATAAAATTCAGATGAACAAATAAAATACTTCTACGTTCTAAGAGATTCAGCAACTATTTTTCAGTGAAACACAAAAAGTAGTAGAAGCAAAAGTTTAACGCTCCACCAAACCCCAAATTACCTACTGATGGGAACAGTTTTCTAATTTCATGTTCTCCTGCATTCCGATTACTAGGATTTTGCCATTTTAAGGCAGTGGAATTAATTTCTTTATGTTATTTTCATCACTGGGGTCAATGCAGAGACATTTGTCTCTGAAAATTCTGGAGCAGAGGCACAGTTGGCTGTTGGCGGGGGCACTCCCTGATCCTCTGCTGGCCTGGGGAGAAGGGTGGAGCCTGGCTTTGCTCACTTGTGCAGTGGCATGTGTGCATGAGTTTTGATTCCTAACCAGTCTTGAATTTTGAGACTGGAAAGCTGAGCTTTGAATCATTCAAGGCAGTCGTGCATGGTTGGGTAGAGCTGTAGTGTGCTTCATCTCGGCTGCTTAACTCCTCATGTATTTCACACACAGCTGCTGATATCAAATTGTAGGCTGTTCCCTGGATTTTGCCATCTGTTTGAGACGCGTGTTTCAGCTGCATTCCAAGGCTGAGCTAATCTGCAGCAAAGACCCACCACCTCCAGCTTTGTAGAACTGCAAATAATACTTGGCTTTCCATCCTCTGAAGATTTATGCTTGTTCTCTTAGGAGCTAACCGGGCAGCATTCCAGCCAGGCGTTGTTTTTCCCTGAATCAAGCAGATCTAATGAAACCTTTTTTATAGTGCAGGCTCAGCATTTTTTCTTTATTCTTAATAGTTTGTAAAAAGTTAGGAAGGTCACAAATTTGACTTCTATATCTCCTTACAAAATTTAGAACAGTATTAAAAACCCACAAATGTTACATATGCTGTAGCATTCAGACAAACAATCTCCTGAAGTTTGTATTACTTAGTTTTGCTGCATTTTTATCTTTTGACTACTTGTTCATTACAACTCTGTCAATGAACACTTGGGATAGGTAATAGGAAAATCCAGTAGTACAGGTTGTAGCTGGCTTTTGAGAAAGATGTGAGAAACCTCTTATCAGTAAATTCTGGGATTTTTTGCCCATGTGCTGTTTCTTGTAAAATTTATCAAAACTTCTAATGAGATTTACACACTTCAGAAAAATATGTGGGAAATGCTAGTGGAGGAAATTATTGACTGTTGGTTTAGAAAAATTACACGTGAAATTAAGAGTAAGTGCTATCCACCTCAGTCTGTGACCCTTATTACTCAACTGAATGGTTGGCATCTCTTGTCGCTTTTCCCCCTAAGTTTCCCAAATAAGCAGCAAACATTTATTTAAATAGCTGATGATGTCTGTTGTAGAGAGTACTATGCACAACTCTGGAATATTTTAATTCTTCTCTCCAGGTGGGCTTTCAGCTTGGGATATTGTTGTTAGGTCTCAGTGTCCCTTTATAAATGTAAAAAATGTTAATTCCATTTGGTTCAATCTTTACCTGGGTGTTTTTTTGGTTTTTTTGGTTTTTTTTGTTTTTTTGGGTTTTTTTTCAGTAGCATCTTCTTTTTGTTATTCATAGTAACCAGCAATCCTTCAGTCATGATAGCCCTATTTTCAGTGTCAAGCATAAAGGTTAATTAAATTTTTTCTGGAGGAGAGCACTGTAGAATTTTGTTCTGGAGTTGGCTAGGAGATAGCTTTTACAAGGATGGGTAAAGAGGAAGGTCTTACACTTGTCAATGCAGCAGCTGGCTTTTTCCACTTTGGAAACTGAATGTGTCATTGCCTTGATAGATGTGGCTTTTAATTCCCTGAGAATTTCTCTTTCAACTTCATGAGAGGCTAAAGTTCCCCCAAAGGTCTCTGACTTTCTTTCACTGTAGCTATTGAAGTGTGACATAATTAGCAGGGGATGCTTTTTCCAATGACTGGCTTGGTTCCCTTTCATGTTTGATAAATATTATTAAAAGACTCATTCCTGCTCATTTCTCTTAGCTGTAAGGGGGCAGTTAGATACCTGTTCTTAGGAACCTGGGTAATTCTGACACAGTCTATAAATGCTAAATCTTCATTGACATAATGCAGGTTGTGTCTCTCTTCAGCATCTAATATTTGATAGCCCTAATATTTAATATCTAATATTTGATACCCCTAAAGAAATGATGTTTAAAATGCTCTAATTTTAACCAAGAGCTCCAGAATTACTTACACTACTCAAAGTGATTTCTCAGTAATTTGCCTCTGCAGCTGCTTGTGAATGATCTTATTTTCTTTAAATCCTCTTTCACAGGGTATTTCTGCTACTTTTCTTCTCAAGGCATATAATTGAAAATACCTTCTAACCTCATGTTGCTCCTACCATTGCCTTCCTACCACAGACTTTTTGTACTGACTTGAACCACCCTTAAATGCGCAAAGAAAAATAATCACTGTTCTAAAGTACTTTGAAATCCATGCAAAACAGAATGTAAAAGAGTTCATGGACTCTGTTTTGCTTTGTAGCTGCAAAAAGTGGGTAAATTTGTTTTAAACTGAGAACAAATTTGAAACCTAAGCAGACAGTTGGAAGGAATTTCTGGGATTATATATTTGATTTAAACAGTATGTGTGAGCCCAGTGCATGATTGGGATGTTGTTGTGCTAAATATGTTGGAAGAAAAGATGGTATCTATCCTTTGTATCTTAGTGAGAGGTCTCAAACGAGTTGCAGAACAGGCAGGAATCTGTGAAAGCAGTGGTGGGAGTTAGTGCACGCAGGTTCCAGTTGCCACTTGTTGGTCCTTCAAGTGCAATGCCATGGTTGAAAACATGAAAATGCTTCTTAATCTGATCTGCTGAAGGGCTTCTGTGCCTGAAAGCTTTCTTATCGACTCTGTCACCTAGTCTAATAAAAGATACTTAAGACCATGTAGATTCTTACACAGCCTTGGCTATGAGAGCGTTGCTTCCACAACATGTGCTTGATTAAAATAGCAAGCAACAGGGAACCTGGATTAATCAGTTTTGATTTTCATTTGCCTAATGGAAGATATGCTTCTCCCCACTGAAACAGAGACCATAATACATGTGTCTGATATGCATACTTAATGCATACCTAATTATATTAGGTTGTTTTCCTTTATGCTGCCAGCTTTTTTTCCTTCATGTAACAAACTGTGGCTCCAGTGGTTCTCCAGTGGGACAGAACTGACATGGAGACTTTGTTTGATCTTTTACAATTATTAGAATATATAATACTAGGCTAAACTAAAGTCTTCTTCTATGGCAGCTTATGTTCTGTTTAAACCTAAACCATCTCTCTCTTTTTCCTAGTAATGTACCTCCTCTTTCATTGCCTCCTGGGCCCTTGACATACCATCTCTCCCACATGGAACTGAGGAAGGTTGCATTGCTGTAAAATACTTCTCTTACTTTTTTTCCCTACTCTGCACAAATTTGTACTCTCTGTTAAGAAAGCAGGCAGGGAAAATGAACAAATTTGCTCTGCACCATGCAAGGCTGAAAAAGATAGTAAGTCTTTGGGTCAGATTGCAGTTGATGTAAGAAAATGGAGACATTAACGAGGTTGATGCAGTTACATTGGATAAATATAGAGTGTAGCTGTCCCCTTGAAGAGAGCACAATTGCATTGACCCCCATGCTTCTGAAGCAGAATTTGGAGGCCTTCTTGCTGCAGTTCTAGTCATGTTTATCAATCTGTGGTAAGTTAGTTGCTTAGAAATTCTTTCTTCTGGTAGTTCGTGGTTATAAAAAATGAAGCGCTATTGCAGTGTTCTGTGTATTTGTGTGTGTGTTTAAGAGGTTCTCTAGTGCATACCTGTAACTTAAAATAGAAACTCAAAATAAAAAAGGATCTGCAGTCATTGCTATTATATGATATCAGTGTTTCATAGACTTTTGTGGTTGACTGAAACATGGGGCATTTGTTGTTTTCAGAAGGATTCGCCACATGTAGATTTTTTATGGTAGGGAAAAATGTAGTAGGAAAAGCAGAGGAGAATTATGCTTGGCCTTAACCCTCACCTCAAAGCCATGCTCTTTCATGGCATTTCTTTCTAATTTGTGTGAGCTTGTGTGCTTTGATCAGTGGAAGTGTGGGAGGAGGGTGACATGGGCGTGGCTGCACTGGTCACATCTGTTCCAAAGGATCAGTTCTGTGGCAGTTCAGCAAGTAGCAGATGTACCAAGATTGTTGTTTTCCTATTTTTCTTCCGACTTAAACCCTATGCCATTGCATTTACCATTAAGTTGTGAGAATATGAAGAGTACGAAGATGCTGCTAATTGGGTATCTGGAATTAGGGCTGCCTGTGTAGCCTTGGGTCTTCTTATTCAATGTGTGCCTTGCCTGGGCAAATTCCTGTGTCAGTTATATGGATGTTCAGTGTGACCACCTGTGTCATTGAAAGCGAAACTCTCCACAGTATGTAGTTACATGACATTTTTTCCTTCTGAGGGCTCCCTGATACATCAGTGTGCATGACAGATAGCATTCAGTAAGTGAGGCAGCTGCTTAATTTTTGTCATTGTTGTTCATTGCACAGTCCCTCTGAAACCCTGCATGTTGCAAATTCTTCCATTAAAGAAAACTGCATTCTTTTCCTGCAAGTCCTTTTTGGCATACTTGGAAGTCTCACAAATGTGAATTGACACACTGGGAGGTATTGTTTTTATTTACTGTACGAGGAGTCGGGACACAGCAACTTTTCTAAGTCAGGGAAGAAATCTCCATCAGCACCAATCTTCGTCAGTTCGAGTTAGAACTTCAGAGTAGTCTAGACCAGCTTATTAACTTCAAATTGGACCTTTTTATCTTTGGTCATGGTTCAGCCAGGCCATCTCCTGCCAGTCAGGTTCTGTACACAAACTAATTTCACGTTCTTTGTAGACTGTGAAAGGATTAAGGCAAGAATCCTGAAGAAGCAAATTGCATCCGATCATGTAATCTCATTGTGTTAATCTTGTAAATCACTTTGATTGAACTATAAATTACTTCTGCAATTCTTGTGGACTATAATAAACAACAAATGTATGATTTAACAAGTTCATGATTTTATTTTATTTTTTCAAGTAAGGTAATAATACTCTTACTTCCAGAATTCCATGCATTTATGTTGGCCAAGAAAACAGTTTTTTAAACTGAAGGAGATACAGCACAGTTCAAATAAGTATATTGTTAATGGCTAACATTCTTGTTAAGAAATCTGTTTCTATAGTAACTGCTGCAGATTGTCACTTCCTTTAGCATTTGGAATAGTACCAAAGTGAATTTAACACTGATGCTGCGAGGGACAAATCCTATGAGAGCTGCAGTAGATCACTGCAAGCAATGTGCTTTATTTGGTGTGGAGATGTATGAAGACACAGTTCAGTAACCAGAGAGGGTGTTTAAGAACTATGTCTTCCTACCCTTTATTCTAATGGTCTGTGTGCACTTACTTTTTTCCTTCTATACAAAGACTAGTCCTCATTTGAATCTTATAACAAGGGCGCATAAAATACATAGGTATGCTTAAGATTTTAAGTTTAAATATTGTGAATGTATATGCTACTAATTTTAAATATCTGTGAAGAGATTCACCACACGTGATTTTCACTAATAGAGAGGGAGTCAACATGGGGCAAATGTGTGTGGCTCAAGCTTTGAAACAAAACCCAGGTGAGTTTCAAAGGGTGTGTTTGTCTTTTCTTGTACTAGCTGTGTTTCTTCTCTGAAACCATAGTGAAGGGAGATTTTTCTTCTCCTTTTCAAAGTGTGTATCCTCAGATGAAGTGGATATTTTCAGTGGCTATGTATTCTGTTTCACTATGTTGGCATCTGGTTTTATTTGTCTCTTGAGTTGAGACTGGACCAAGGAAACTCATGATCAAGCCAAGGCTGAAACTTGTTTAAGGACAGAGAAAAAGACTACAGAGGAGATGTATTTTCTTTTTGGCAGCCACAGTCTTGGTGCTGGTGTAATTCTGAGAGAAGCAGAACTTTGTTTTTGCAAGGGTGTGTTTGCATGCAGTGAACACTTGGGGATGTTACAGAAACTTCCTTCATGCTTTATTTCTTTCCAGATGGACGAGATAAAAGGCAAGGACAGGGTGATTCTGGCTCTGGAGAAAGACCTTGGTGTCCAGGCAGGCCATACACAGAAACTGCTCCTTCAGAAAGAAGCTCTGGATGAGCAGCTTGTCCAAGTGAAGGAGGCAGAACGATACCACAGTAGTCCGAAGAGAGAGCTTCCTGCGGGAGTAGGGGATATCAGCGAACTGATGGGAAGTCCGGTGAGAAAATGGTGTTTTTTCCAAATGTTCAGCTCTGGATAATTGACTGGGTGTTCATACTGGTTTTGTGGTTACTACTAGGTAAATGGCCTGGTGCTGCACTCTGCTGTTTTACTGATGATTTAAAAACTCCTTGGACCTCTTAAATTGCAAAGAATGTTGAAAAATATGTGGATATAGAACTTCTAGAATTTACACTGTGATCTTCAGCTGTGAACCCCAGTATTTTCTTAGTATCTCATTACTTTAGGAATATTTTAACCATTAGAAAATAGGTACTATACTTCTCAAAAACTGAGCCATGTGATTTTAATCTACATCCTTTACACTAGAACTATTTTAGCTGAGAGTAAGAAATCTGGTGAGAAGTAACCTGCTATATGTGAAATATTATTTACCTAGCTGCTTGATGTTTTTAATTGTTGAACTTAAGATGCATTTCACAAGACGCTGTTCATGTAGCATTTTCACAGGATGTTATTATTTAGTGTTTCAGTTAATTAAAGTAAGTTTTCCAAACACTGATGTACGAGCCTGTTTTAAATTTACACAAAACCCTTTCTAAGTCATGATACTAAGCTGTGGATAGTAAAATACTTTTTAAAAGGTAATTTTATAAGTCTATATGTTTTTGATGTAAAGGAGCAGCATTTGGATGAACGAGATGTGCGGAGATTTCAGTTAAAAATCGCTGAACTGAATGCTGTAATAAGGAAGCTGGAAGACAGAAATACTCTCCTAGCAGATGAAAGAAATGAACTGGTAAATTAATTAGTAATAACACAGATGGTGACTGGGAGGGCATCTTTATGGCAAAAGATTTAATGTTGGAAAGTCACTGTTACAAATAATTTACAAGGTAGTCCTGGTTGGCCTCAGTCAATTATATCTAAATATAACAGAGATTTCTATAGAAATTAATCTTGTAACCATAGAAGACATGGATGCAATGTTTCCTGTTCCACAAAAATAAAAATTTACAAATTTATTTTGGGGTCATAGTAATCTAATTAACTGGTATATTGCCTGTAGCACTGTGTAATGATGATGTGTAAAACATGCATAATCCATGTACTTAAATTGCTGTATTCATCCTTTTGAAATTTGTTTTCGTGACATGCTTATGCCAGCTAGGAGTTAAAAAAGCTTTCTTGTGCTAGTGATGAAAAATCTGCCATTTCTCCAGGGAAGTCTCTTAAGTAGGTGAAATTAT
Organism: Ifrita kowaldi; assembly: GCA_013398055.1. NCBI lineage: Eukaryota > Metazoa > Chordata > Aves > Passeriformes > Cinclosomatidae > Ifrita > Ifrita kowaldi. Next base: position 101,595 of record VZRS01012338.1, read on the forward strand.
CCTAGGAGAGGGATAGTAACTTATGAAAGAAAGGATATGACATGAATTTTAAGAATGAATTTTATTGGCCTTTATCACTACTTAATTGCTTGTACTGAGGTTAATGGTAAAACTCCCATTGACTGCAATGGGAGGTGAATTTCACAATAGGAATTTTTGCACGTCCTGTAATGCCCTAATTCTAGTGGCAGTAGAAAAGATTTTTCATTCTAAACAGATGGAACCTATATATCTGATTCTAAAATTATGCTGAGGGCTGAAGTGGTGCCATGTGTCAGTCCTATACATGAGTGAAACATTGACATCCTTGTGGAACATTGACATCTTCCTCTTTGTTAATCCTTTCTGTGGGCCTAAATAATTCAAAACATCCCTGAAGAATGCTGAAGTATTGTAATGTATCCTTCAGTGTCCCTCTAGATGGAGGGCATGTATGACTCAGTCAAGTGCTGTACTTGATTCTAGGTTCAGTGGCATAAGAAATATATTTTGAAATAGAGGTGGAGCAGGTTTTATATTATGAGACAAGACTACATATAAAACCAGTAGTATCAGCAAGGCCATGTGATTAAGCACTGTGAAAAATAATTTTCTCAAGAATGAAACGGAAAACCAAATACTCAGTGAAATTATCGCAGGAAAAAAAAATTATCTCTTTCTCCTTTGCAGTTAAAACTCATCAAATTTGAAAATCTTTTGACTGAGAAAAACAGATTTTTTTTTCAAACAAAACAGCTCCTGAAGTAAAAACAGTGAAATATTGAATACACACAAATGCAAGAAAGAGCAGTGATTTGCTTCATGTAATTGTCTAACATCATAAAACCACAGGAGCAAAATTGAGCAGCTTGAAAATGTCAGCAGAATGCTGAGATTGAATCTGTGCCCTCTGGCTGACTTTCTCATTGCTCTAATTATGCATTAGGTAAAGGGGTTTTTTAAGTAGAGGAGGAAGTGTGTCCTCCTCAATAACCGATGGCTAAATTGGTGAAAACAACCTGTCTAGAGACCTAGTTGGTCACAAGAAGCTTATATGTATTGAGATTAGTTTGTAAAGAAATCTCTTTATGGATCATCATAAGTGTTTGCCAAGAGCAAAATCCGGTGGCCAGATTTAGTGTTTTGGCAGACAGTACAAAAATGTTACATCTTATTTGTTTGGACTCCTATAGTTCTTAGTTCAGCAGTGGTGTATATCAGATGCCATTTAACAGAAGAGCTAAACTTTCTGAGTTAAGAAAGGCAAGTGAAAACACATCTATTTCTTCCTTCCTTCGAAGGTAAACTAAAGCACAGCTGACTTTGTTTCTTTGCCATTTGCAGCTGAAACGTTCCCGGGAGACAGAAAGTCAGCTGAAACCTTTGGTAGAAAAAAATAAGAGGATGAGCAAAAAAAATGATGATATGTTACAATGTATCCAGAGAATGGAAGAGAAAATAAAAAATTTATCAAGGGAAAATGTAGAACTGGTAAGTGATCATCTCTGGTAAGTAATAATCTCTGATGTCATGTTATAAGAGCACATCGCACACAGTTACTTCAAGGTGGAAGTGATTGTGAGGCTTTTATTCTCACACAAACAGATCAGTCTCCACAGTGGGATAGTGCAACTGTCAAATGCAGACAATGCAGCTGAATACTCATATTCTAAATTCAGAGTGGCATGTGCTTTGTGTTGTATCAATTCACACCGATTAAGGGAAAGGAGCACAGATAGATAAAATGTTTCTGCAGGCTGTAAAAAGCTATGACTAAAAATCAGCTTTAATAAATACTCCTTTTATGTTTAGAAGTCAGAACTGAATTTGAGTGCATGCACTATGCTAGATCATTGAGTTCACTTGTCTGCTAATTTTTTCCCAGACTGTGTTCTTTGATTCTGTTTTAAAATACCTTATGTGAGAGATTAACACGGAGGCATATAGAATGTGGGGGTTTTTTTGTTGAAAGAGGCCTTGTATTGTAGTGGAGTATGCACTGATGAGTTCAAAGAATTCTTGGTTGCTACATCACACATGAGACTTTTTCTCCTATTGCAGCAAGACACTTTGAAACATTCTTTATGTTTTTTATTTTTGTAGAAAGAGAAGTTATCTGCACAACCAGCACTGAAGAGGCACACGTCTTTGAATGATCTCAGCAGCACACGAGAGGAACAAGAAATTGAATTCCTTAGACTGCAAGTCAAAGAACAACAGCATGTTATTGATGATCTCACAGTGGTAATGTTTATGACTGGTATACACATGTGCATGCACACACATCTATAGGCAAGCTAAAGATTTGAGGGGAATGTTTTAACTCCAGTTGTAGTAGTGATACAGAAATAGTTCTTTGGTGTCAAAGGGTTCTTGTTATTTCTCAGGTAGTAAATGAATTTTTTGGAATGTGTATGAATCTTTGTATTAAAAATATTTACCTATTATGAGCTGCTCGTGAAGAAAAGTGCATCATCAGCCCATTGACCTTACTTGCAAAACTGGCTGTCAGCAAATGAGGAACTTGAGTAAAGGACACTTTCCAAAACATAATGACTAAAGTGTTGGATTCAAATCCTGGTGCAGATACGAGCACTCCCCTGATCTAGAAGTTTTCCTAAAAGAAAGGAACATGATGGCGTTAATTTCACCTGGCTAAGCAACTCTAGATGAGCTGGCCATGCAAGCTGTATTTGAAACAGATGGGAAGAACTCTGTGTGGTTTATCAAACCAAAGGTAGCAGCATGGTTTAGGATTAGAATTGCACAGCTGCTGCCCTCTGACTCGAAGGGGTTCTTAAGGTGATGCTCATAGATGTTTGCAGTGTTTGATCAGGAATCCTTCAAGTTGTGTTTGATGAGGAATCTTTCAAGTTGTGTTAGAGGTGTCTAGTGCTATTTAGTGCAAATTGTGATAAACCCTTCTAGTGCTGGCAGAAATTATAAATAATCTCTCAGAGACCCTTGCCATTCAGGTGCAGCATCTGGAACTCAGGCAGACTCAGACATCTCAAATGGCACTACTGACTGCTACAAAATGATAGAAAGAATTTAAGAGCATTCTGTCTAAATAGAAAATTAAACAATTGGATACATCATTGAAAATAAAATAAAAATAGAAGATCCAAAAAGAAAAAACAAGGAGGTGTGTTATTGCTGTATCTGAAACATTGTCTCAGTTCCTGGCACTTCCTCTGAGATTTTGACCCAGGATTTTTCTCTGAAATCAGTGCCAAAGTTTGATGTCTGTGTGCATTCCCCAGTGTCACAGTGTTACTCAGATGCTATGATGTAGGGTCTGGTTCACAGAGTGATGCTGCTTTAGTGTCCAAGCAAAACTGCATAGGCAGGGATGGTGATATGACATTAGATGTGCAGTATATGGCAGATACAACCTCACTTATATTTCAGTGTAAAGTGGGAATGAAAGGAATCTCTTTTTAATGTCTCAGCTAGTGATATGAGGAAATATATTGTATCCTGACTTTGGTCAAATAATATTAACTTGTGTTTAGTGTGAAAGTAAAATAAAAAAGTAATTTAAAATATTGTTTCATTTTTGCTTTGTTTCCTGCTTACAGATACTATTCCACTTGCAGAAATTAGTTAAATTTTTAATTAGGACACTTCTTTGATTCTTAGTACAAACTAATTGGGCCTTTGCCTTCATTGTGAATGCAGTGGAATTCTGTGCATTTTTGTGCTTTTGAGCTCTCTTTTCTGGCCCAAACCACACCTCTACAGACTACAAATGTATCATAGTTACAAGAACGACCAAAATGTCCCATATCTGATTAATATAAAAATCATCAGCTTAACTCCAGCTGAGACCAATATGATACACAGAAATAAGAACATTAGACTTAGGCAATAGGGTTGCCTGAACTGATTAACAGTGTCATCTGTAGGGTATCTTTGATGCTGTTGAAACCTTGCCAACTTTACTTCTCTCACAACAGTGGTGTTCTGGTTAGTTCTTAAAAGAAAAGCTGTCAATGTAAACTCAGATGACTGCAAAAGATGCTAGTGGCTTTTAACTGGCATTATTATTGTTCTGGTAGCTTGATTTATGTTGAGGCAGTAAATTAAGCAGTCTTCTTACAAACAAGATTAGAAACAGGAAGGACTGGGATTTTGGAAGTGTTCATTCATTCCGCAGTGCATTTGTTTGGACACCTGCCTGGGAGGCAGGATACCCCAGTTAAAGCAGGGACTGTGCCTTAACTAGGTGTCTGAGAAGAGAGAACTTCTCTTTGACAGTGTAAAATTCAACTGTCTGGTTTTGTCTTCAGTTTAAAATATTATTCTGCAGTTTGAAATACCTACACCATTCTACCTTGACAGTCATTATTTTTCCTTATTTTTCAAACCACATGTATTCAAGGTGCTATGTAAGTTGTTGTACTTTTCTTCATTATTTTACGTTTTCCAAAACTTACTTCCTGAAACAATGTGCTGATAAATAATTCTATTGTGATTTCTACTGTGAGCTTCCTATTTTTCCAGTTTCTGAACTGAATGCAAAGCAAATAACTAAATAGAATAATTCCATGCAGTGAGCAATAACTGCTAAAGAAGCACTTGGAACTGCAATCTGTCTTTTAAAAATAGAGATGCTGCAAACAAAGATGCAGAGTTAAGGAAAGAATCAGAAAAAACCAAGAAGACAGAGCACCTGCCTCCTGTGTTGTTGGGGTTTTTTTGCTTGCTCCTTCACATTTTTTGCCTTCTCTTCCTCCTCTTCTCCTTTGGAATTTAAGGCACTGTTCTTGGATTTAGACGAACATAAATCTTGCATTTCCAGTCATGACCTCCTCGTGTTGTGATATAGTTTATTGTGATCTTGCACCAAAACTGGAGTAGAAAAAAGACACCAAGTTGACACAGACTGAGAGTGCCTTTGGATTTGAGACTTTTGCCCTACAAGGATAAGTCAGATGTAACACTGTATCTGCATATGCATGCTTGTATATCAGAGTATGTCTGATATAATGACTATTAATTACTAAGACTGGACTCATTCTTGGCTACCGACCTGCTTCTTCAGGATGGTTGAACACTGGAGTGAGACTCTGAATTCTGTTTCCATAGTGAGCTTCTTGGTAAAAGAGTCAAAAGAACTGTCAGAAATCTCTGCTCAGTATTTAACAAAGCTTTTTCTTGCCAACTTCCCATCAAATGTGTGAAGTACATGGCTGAAGGTTTGTTTGCTAAAGGCATAAAGCTGCAGTGCAGTGTGGTGTAACATGGTGTTATTCAAAAGGATAAAGACATCGTGTTAGCTTTACCAGAGGCTTTAAGAAAATGTTAATGATATTTCTCTGTGTTAGACATATCTAAGTATAGTTTTAAAACAAACCCATACCAAAATGTTCTCTTTCCTTCTAGGAAAGAGAACGGTTATTGCGGTCTAAAAAACAGAGGAGGAAAAGTCTGAAGCCTCCAAAGGTGAGCAAACCTTCGGTTTTTCATGCATTACTGTTGCTGTGAACAACACCTGTTTCAAATACTGCCTGAATTTAAAGCTCTACTTACTGACTAAAATCCATGTAATTCTTCTGCTTACTCTGGTGAGTGCTTCATTTTTTTAGGGTAATTCAAGAGTTTAGTACTGCACACAAGTGATGTTGTTTCAGGGTTTGTTTTAAATAAACAAGAAAATTACACTTTTAGTCACTGTAGCCTAAATATTCAAGTGGCTTGAGGTGTAAATGATTTAATGGCTTGAAACAACTAGGATTTCAAAGGAAAAATATTCAGTCTGTTTTAAAGAACATATCCCCTTTAAACTTTTCATAACAACATGGAGCTAAATCACAATTAAAAAATAACTAATGCTGGAGATGTTACTGAAATAATATTTCTGTATGTGATATATAAGTAGTAAGACAATTCCAACTATTATGCTCTAGTAATTTTTCTGCTCTAGAGTACAAGGTTCAAGAGAAAAATGCAGATTATAAAACCAGAAAATTTTTACTTCAGAAAATACCCTTAAAGTGTATTGTAATATGTGCTTAAAGTAATTTGCTGAATAATGTTTTTTGTGGCGCTAAACATTAGCAGCCTGGAGCATGTGTGTGGGAGGTGGGAAATGGAGTAAGAGGGAAAAAATGGAAATGAAGAGTGGATATATTATTATCATCTATATGGTATCTTAAGATATATTCTGTCATAAATGGGTGCCTTGTCTCAGTGTGTTCTGCACAGTCTATTCCTGGTAACCCCCAGGTGGTGCTTTTTTATTGCTTTGCACTCTTAACGCCTATATTCTGAAAGATTTATCCTTTGGGACTCTCTGTTTCGCTGGTAGTTTCTTCAAATTCTACTTCTAATAATGATGTGTCTTTCGCATAGGAAAAAAGAAAAAATCAGAAGTAACAATAGATCCTGCCAAATATATTTGCAGCAACTGTAAACCATTCTTTCTTGATGTAGTATAACTGGAATTTTTGTGTTTTGAGAGCAATTTTAAAAACAGAATGCAAAAGTAAATATATATATGTATGTAACTTATACTGTACTTTCTATAGTTCTCTCTAATTTTTAGCCTTTATCTGTCTGTAAGTTAAATGTGTAAGATCATTTGCTAAATTGTAAAGTTTCTCATGAAACAAAACTAGTTAAGTCAATTTTTAGGTATTGGTAACTGGTGATGATAATTTCCATAGGCTGAAAACTTCAATAAATACGCATTTATGTCTTAAAAATGTTCTGTGTTAGTAGAACTTCACCTGACATCGGCTCTGCACTGTTCCTATTTTGTCTTGAGCAACCTGGTGCTTTTGTGGTCTCTTCTTCTTTTCCTTATCAACCAAAGCAAGTGTTGAAAAACTTGAGGATGGAGAGAACGGATGTGATACCATTAAAATTTTGTGGCAATGCTATTCTTTGTTTGCTAAGAGTGCTATAATGGGGGGAATTCTGCAAAGTTTACTGCAAGAATTGTATGCGTATGGGCTTCTTATTTAGGGTATGATAAATACACCAGAAAGACCAAATTAATCAGTAGCAGACATTTCTGCTACAAATTATTCCATCCCCTGTCCATTACCTCTTCAGTGGCTGCAGTGGCCGTTTGAAATTCTATGTGGTACTGTCTCCTGAAAGGACAAGCAGGACTATTAAACAAAAACAAGTGAAAGTTGTGAGAGAAGAGTAATGGGATTTTATGTACTATAGTAGTTACACTATATATACACACTAGTTAATATAGTTACTACATAGTTAATATATAACTGTATTTAAACATTCTAAATGAGCTAATTCCTTAAGGAATGAAACAAGTAATCAATAATACTACTATCTCATTACCTGCCCTTGGATAAACCTGTAGACTATTCACGTTTATATGCAGTGTTGGCTCAGAGTTTAACCACTGTTGATGTTAACTTCTAAAAATCCAGTCCTGGCATACAGGCTGATTTCCTTCCACGCTCCCTGTATGGTCCTGTGCAGATCAAAATCCTCAAAGGAAGCTGTGCTTCCCACAGTTTTCCAACAGTTTTTAATTTAAACAGTATGTAGAATGGGGTGCTTACTCAGATGAGTTTGGATTTTACCATCTTCAACCTCTCTGTTTTTACAACCTATATCAGGAATCCAGAAGAAAATTGTAGAATTTATTTAACTGAGTGTTGCAAATGCTGGTTAGATGTCACTAATGTACATGAGATGCAGACATCTCACTCTGGACAAAGTGGTAACATTAAGTGGTTGGAAGTAGATATCTAACTAGGACATAGGAGTTTTGTCCTAAACTTGCCAGTTTCTCTGCACAGACTCTAAAGGCAGCCTAAGATGAGTTGTTTTATATATAGACATGCACAGCATAAGTCTATTGCTGTCTATTACCTGTACAAGATTTTATCTCATACAGATTTTATAACCTTTACAGAACAGTAGTGAAATTGTGTTAATCTCTCCTAACCAAGCACTCAGAAAAAGAAATTACTGGTCTAAATCTTTGGCTTTGCTTTTCTAAGGTTTGTTAAATATAAAACTAGCATTAACACGGTGAATTAACAAGTTTGGCTGGTGGAGTTGTATTTATTTCCAGATGTGTCCCACTCCATGGGACAAAGTGAAAGAGGAAGTAACTCATGAGAATGAGGTTTCATGAAAGTGGTGAGATAAGCTCATCCTGTAAGGTATAGAATGATTCCTTTTTTGTTCTAATAACTGGGAACATGGTACGCAGGGTGAAGATTTACACTCGTCTTCTTGCAGATTTTCCTAAAGGGGTGCTTTTACACTCCAGCTTCCTTCATTCCTGAAATGGTATTGACTGCAGAGAGCCTGTGGTTGTTTTCTAATGAGTCTGTGGTTGTTTCCTAATAAGTATTTTCCTGACAGTTTTTTTGTGTTATCTGGGACAGAATCCATGGCATGCCTTTCTCCATCTTTGGGACATTTTGTGTGAATGATCTGCCAGGCTGATCCAGTAGCCCTTACAGCCCTGAACATCAGCTGAGAAGCTTTAGAAAATCTTAATTTTATTTTTTGGTTTTGTAATCAGATGTCAGTGTTATTTCTGGAGCTTTGTAGGCGCACTAGGTTACTGTTGCTACTGTAGCTTTCACTGAGCACTCTTTCAATTCCCAAGGGGTATAGGAGTCCATGGAACAATGCTGGCAACTGGTTCAGGCTCCCTGAGGAAAGGAGCAGCAAAGTGGGATAGGCTTTATAACCTCTGTGCTTGCAAGGTGTTTGGAGGAGTAATGTAGTGACTCTATATAGTCAGGTACCTGATTTTTTCCATTTTTCCATTTTTAAATTTTCTTTTTCCAATTTTTGTTGTGAAATAACCAAGAAACTTCAGAAACACTCTTTTTTATGTTTTGTTTATTTTTGACATGTGGAATGGAGTTACATTGATTCCATGATGGATGGATTCATGCATTTGAAAGTAAGACATATTTACCCAGCTTGTTTGGTAACTGCAGGACTCTATGGATTTGTGCCTTTTTTTAAACTTTAATATATGAACTGTATTTGTGGTAGTGGAAAGCCTGCACACTGGTGTGATGGAGTTCGTATTTCTTGTTTTATATTTTTCTTTTTTTCTCTGCCTCTGTGCTTTGGTGTGTCTGTATTTTTCTGGCTGCCAAGAAATGACATATAAGCACGAAGGTAAGAAGTTACTGACGAGCACATGTGATTGCATTACAAGGAAATATATCTTGGATCATTTTCATCATGTTCGATTGGGTCCCTGAAAATGAGATATTTAAATGTAAAATGAAACTACTTTAGCAACAGAGAAATCAGATTATATTGAAATTTGCATATAATGTAGTCTATTTGTCACTATTGATTTATAGTATTCTAAACTTTGATGTTTACTGAGCACCATACTTTAGTAGAAGCATTAATACTTGAGTTATAAAGACCTAATGCATAATTTTACTTCAAAATGATGTGAAGACGTTGCTATAAATCCACATGAAAAATACTTGCTATTAAATGCATGGCAGTAGTCAGTGGAAATTAGAATTCAAATCAGAATTTTTCAGCAACTTACATGACTATATTCTTAGTTAAGAAGTTGTGGTTTAGAAATAAGAATGTGCAAACCAATATAAAGGAATCTGTAAGTTGTTAATTGAGAATATTCCCATTTTTAAAAAAGCTTGAATGAAACTTGAATAAACATAGTTTATATAGTTACAAAAATCCAGTGAGTATTGTGCATTTCTATATACTTTTCAGAAACCATTGTGGTTCGGCTTTTGAGCCATGTTTGGAATTTCCCTTGGAGTTGATATATTTATTGATGCTCCATTATTTATTACAGTGTTTATCAACAACTGTGTGACTCACATATCTTTCTTTTGAGTTTTTTTTTTTTTCTGTCTCTACAGCTGTTCCCTTGTGAATTAATTTGTTTTGGTTTTGCTGTGAATCAATTCTTGTAGCTGGTTGCTTCAGATACTAGATGATCAACAGTAAAACTGGCTATTTTGTAATTATGTCATGAAGCAATTCATACATGTGCAAGTCATATACAATAATTAAATATTATTAATATTATCTCTGTTGCTGTGGAAAGTATCTGCTCCACAATATGATAAATGCACAGCTTCTCTAAAAAGGAAGGAGTCTTAAAAATAAGCAGTTCACATGTAGCTCCAGATGTTACAGGCAGTCTTTATAACATTTAAAAGTTTTGACTTTTAACTCTCCTTTAAGTGTTGGGGTTTTTTAGTGTGATGGGAAATACTATTTTTTCTTTTTCAGAATTCTCTCACATCTAATAAACAAGTGGTGTATTTATTGATACAGGCACATTATTTTTCCCTGCTTTTTCTACTAGTGAAATGTTTAAATGCAGGTAATATTTTTCACAATAAAGGCATTGCTTTAAGTATCTTCTCCAGCCCATACATCTTTATTTAAAATCAAAATCACTGTTGTTTTGCTAATTTGTTTTCACTTCTTGAAATGGCATGGGTGAGTGTGTGCATGCAGAGTTAAAGGAGTTACCTGGGTTGCCTAAAAGTTAAAGGAGTTGACCTGAGTTACCTAGAAGTGGCTGTACAGCAGAGGTGTAGCAAAAAAATCCCATAGGTGTGGTAGATTTTATTGTCACTTATAACTAAGCTGCTGCTGACCTCGTGGTACTGTGTTCTTTGTGCAAGGTGATAATAAATTGGACTTTTGTTCTCCATCTTTTAGAAGTCCCTTCTACCAGCCTTTTCAAAGTCAAGACTTGACACTTTGTCAGTCTTCAGACAATGCAGTGCATTTTGGTTGAACTTTGCTCGAGCGCGTTTGTCATTTTGAGGCCAAACACCCTTGAAGGAGGAGGCGTGAGCAGGGTCAGCTGATCTTTTGGTCGATCTTTGGTTGTCTGAGTGGCTTGTCCTTGGCTGGGATACTCCAAAACCCGTGGTGGTTCTGAGCCCTATCCAAAGGAATGCAGATATGGGCAGAAGAGCAGGACATAGAAGTATCAACATAAGAGTGCAGTTTTGGTCTGGCTTTGCTCTCAACATCTTTGAGTGAAACTTATCCGCGCTGCAAAGTGAGGATATTAAGTGAGGGTTTGCATTAAAATTTCTTGAGTTTTGTTTACCTGCAATCATCTTCTTTACCTCCATAAAATATACCTTCCTGTTTATGAAACTGTATCTGCAGATCAGTTTGGAGTCAGGAAGGTGAGTTGAGCTGGCTACTCAGATTGCAAATTTGTCTTCCTTACAACTTGAAGTAGCACCATTTCATTGGCCCTATTTTCAACCTCCAGTATTTATTTGTACTATTACTGTTAGATGGTTGTAAGCTGCGACCAGTATTCAGTGAGGGGAAAAAGCTGGATGGGCCATCTCCCAAGGACTAACTATACCTTGTTTTTTTATGGTAAGCCTTTCTACTTATGAAAGAGAAGTCTGAAATGGTTTTAATTCAAGTGTAAGAAAATATATTAGCTTTCTGGATAAGTCTTTATATTTTTAGAATAGAGCTTAAACCTATTCCTTGTGCCCTTTGTTTTGTTAAGTAGAGCAGAAAGGTGAGCTGGTGAAAGGATTAAATTATCCCAGGGAACTGTTTGTCTTAAGCACCTTGGACGTAGCTCTGCCTGGTGGAAGGGTCACAGTGCTTCCTAAACAAGTGCGGAACGAGTAATGTCTATCCAGCACTGTAGCACTAAAACTGTGCTCTTACAAATTCACAAAGTGATGGTCTAGTAGCTTGCAAAAGGAAAATTGTTTCCAAAGGTTGTTCAGAAGCTCTTTGCCTTTTGTGCTGCATCTATTTATCTGCATGCATATGGATAAACATAGTCTGTTTAGAACACATATGGCTTTTTGCGTTTCTGAATGAAATTTTTAAAGTACTGTTTGAAGGGTTCATCTTAAGTGAAGCAGTTGAGTGATTCAGGACGTGACCTTGGAGCTGTCTTTGGCAGTTTGAGTGGAATTAGCTGTACTGTGAAACCATTATGGACTTGTTCAGCTTACGAGTGATGAGGTTGTGACCTGACAGACCGTGGTGACCGGGGCTGCAGACTGTAAATGGAGCACATGGTGTCATGTATGCAGGCGAAAAGTCACACCTACAAGCTTGATTTTTGGTACCCCTTAAATCAAGACAGAATATTTTGGCTGCTGATGAGAGCTGTGTTGAGCCAAAAGAATATAGTGAGCATTACACGGTTTTGTGAGAAAGGGAAGATAGTACTTATGTAGATATATTGGAAAAATAAGTTAGGTAAGTGGAAAACTGCAGGGAAAGGTAAATACTTGGAAATAATCATGACATAGGGCGTTACAGATAAAACCTTTCAGTATCATGAATTAAATTGATAGATCACAATCCCACTCAGGCAGTTCGGCTCTGCTGAAATATAGGATTTGTGATGTTTGGAATTAATAACAGCTGATAAATTTTTTAATCCTTGGGGCTGTTTTACTGAATAAGCTATTATCTTCTCATAGATCACCTGTGATTTATATTTGAAAAAAACCCAAAGAACAAACTGTGACATCAAGATCTGTGCTTCAGTATCAAGCAGTGGCAAAACATATAGAGATGGATAGACAGATCTTTCTCCATCTTCTTACAGCCACCTCTCTCCACTAGCCTCCCTGTCTAGGCTGCTTCATAACCTGACTCCATTTTTCAGCAATACCCTTTTAAAAATTATTCTCAATTTTCTTGCTTCTCTGAAATTGTGTTGGATTATTAGAATACTTGTGTGGTATAAAAATTTATGCTTTCTATCAATTAATTATTGATTAATAACAGTTAAAGACCTGGTTTTTCTAGTTACATTTATAAGCAATTTTTTTTTTAACAGTTGAATTTCCATGGAAATTTGCTGCTTTTGCTGAGTATGTTTATATAAAAACCCCACATTTTTCACAACTGATATTGTACTCACTTCCACTAGCTGCTAATTTTCTCTAAGCATGCATTTAATTGATAATGTTATGTAAAATTTTTTAAATCTGCAGTGAAATGCTATTTTTCCCTAGGCATGTCTTTTTGGTTAGACATAGTATTGGAGCCAACTTTTTGAAATAAAAAAATGAGAATGATTATATTGAAAAAATAAATGGTAAGCATTAATTTACGCTTTCAAGTAGGGTTTTCCAAAATAGATTTTTTTTTCTTTCTTTTTCTTTTTGCAATTAGTATGAAAAATTAAATTTGTTCCACATTGGTCTCCTGAATATCTTTTTTCCTTTTGGTTGCACATCTTATATGTTGTATTGTACTGGCTTACTTTCTTCTGAACAGGTGCTGGAATTCTCTACTGTGAATCTTGTAAGACTTACGTGATTTTGTTAGTTAGGTTTCATAGTTTTGCTAAAGCATTATTCTATTGGCATTTACCTCATCTGTGTGCTATGTGCAGTTCCGTTCTCAGAGGTTCTTACACAAATGGTGTTGAAAAAGTAGCTCATTTAATCAGAGAGCAAGAGTTTATAATGCAACCTTTCTTTCTTCCTAAATACTAAAATAATCATCAGAGAAGACCTTCGTTACTGCTTACTGGGTCTTTGGGGCTTTTAATCTGTTTTGCTAGTAACTAAAAAACCTGAATTTTTCAGAGGCATGTTGTGGAGACATTTTTTGGATTTGACGAAGAATCTGTTGATTCGGAAACATCATCTGTAACTTCGTACAACACAGATAAAACAGACAGGACACCAGCAACACCAGAAGAAGATTTGGAAGATGTAAGTAAAAACTGATTCGTTCTTCTTTCTACTTGTTGAAGTATAAATACAAACTTTTATTGAGCTGTTGTACCACATGAACTGTGAAAGGTTTGACAGAGAATTCCTTTGGGTTTTTTCAAATCTGGTAACATATACACTTTGCAGTAAAATTAATAAGATAATATTCTGCCTGACTAATTTGACAGATATTGGGCTGAGAAATAAAATTGATTTTCTCAAATTCTTTCTTATTAGTCAAAAGAAAATTAATAGGCGCATTGCTTTGCCAAAAGTCAGTACTTACTAGACAATAGTTTGCCTTTCAACCTTATAGTTTATTTGACTGTTTTGATACAATCAGGATTTTCTTTCTTTGCTCACAATGCTCAGAGAGGCCTTTGCAATTCATGAAGGCTTAAATGATCATAGGTAGTAAATATCCAGTGACGTGTTGTCTCAGCTCTGTGATGTACAGTGCTGCTGGCCTACTTTGGAAGATTGCGTGCGTGAGGACAAAGCATGAATTAGATGCTCTTTTTCATCTTTCTTGCTTGCTCACTAACTTCTGCCTAATAGTCCTCAGTCAGAAGAAGCTTTTTTTTTTCCTAGGTTTAATATCTAATAATATTTTAATCTCTTTTCCTTAGAACTCGAGTTCCTGGAGCAAAAATTAATTAAAGTGGAGGACATTTCTTGTCCTCAGCAGTATAGGAAAGACTTTACAAGTGTTAAAGTCAGTGGCTCAGAATTCAAAGAAAATAGACTTTGAAAATAAATACTTGATATTAAAAAAATAAATTTAAGAAAATACCTTACAGCTTTTGAAATGTAACCTCTGTGTCAGTGTGCTTTACCCTGGCATTGTAGGGAAAAAGTTTCAGGAGGGAAGGATGGACATGAGATGATGCATGAGAAATAGAACGAGCACCTCCTGTAAGCCCCTGTGGCTCTGCAGTTGCTGAAGACAATGTTGCACAAAACTGTTTCCTCTCATCTTTCCCTGGCAGTTTTCCCATTTCTATACATTGCTGCCTCATATGGTAACTTACACTGTCCTTAAATTGTGTGGTAGACACAGTTACTCATCATCCTTCCTGCCTTTCCTTTCCACTTGTTTTAGGATTTTATACCTTTATTAAACTTTGAGATTTAGTATGAGTTGAGTTGCTTGTTATGTTTGTGAGTCTGTCTTCTATACAAGCTCATTACTGTATATATTTATACGAACCCTCTTTTTCCCCCTCTTCATTAAGAGCACGCCTAAAGAAGAAGCTGAACTCAGGTTTTGCCAGCTAACAAGAGAGTATCAAGCTTTGCAAAGAGCATATGCACTGCTCCAAGAACAAGTTGGTGGAACCCTGGATGCAGAGAGAGAAGCAAGGGTAATTTTTTAACTGAAATTCCTTCAACTCTGAAATAATAGAAAAACGTGAAACAATTTGTAATAGCAGGAGGTATCTTTGCAGGTCAGTCAGATGCAAAGCCCAATGTTTTTGAGGATTAGAGGGTATCATCAGTAAGGTGACAATTTAGATTCATCTGGTGCTATCAGAACAAAGATGTCATTATACTTTATTGTAGCGTGTATAATATATTAAAGATTTCTATGTTATGAAAGTGATAACCCATTGGAACCTGCAATTTGGACAGTAACATGATGGATTTTAAATGAATCACAGGATAGATTGTTACAAGTACCTAGGTACTTTCATCATTTGAGTATATTAAAAATCTGACTGAAATCTGAATCAAAAATCTGACCCAAATCTTAGTTCTGACCTTCTGAAAAGCAGTTTTGCACAACAGGAAGTGGGGGCTCCTGATGGACACCAAGTTGAACATGAGCCAGCAGTTAAAGAAACCCTCACCTTCTTCCCTCTACAACTTCCTCAAACTCCAAAAATGGAGAAACATGTTAAATACTGTGAATTACTACATGTTACTGCCTTGCTACTTTTGGCCTTCACTGTACTGTGACACTGCAGTGTATTGCTAATAATGCAGAAGGACAATGATTTTAATGTGTTTAGAAGTTACTGGTGGGAAAGGATTCAACCAAGCTAAACTTCTTTTTAACTTTTTTCTGTGAAATAGCAGTTCTTATAATAGTAGAATTACTGCTTTATGGTTTTATTTGTAGAGTTCTCAGCATCTTACGAAAGCCTAGTCAGTTTTGACACTCTCTTTTTAAGTAGGACACTTAGCCGAGGAAAGCAATAGACTTCTCAAGATAGAATTAGGATGGGGAGCATAATTCCATCTACTATTAGAGTAAGGTTTCAGGGGCAGTCGTCTATTTGACAATTATAAGACACCATTATATATTTTCTTTGCCTTCATGGGCTTTTAAAAATTCTATTTGGCAGGCATTTGCAGGCTGCACTTTTTGTGGACTTGGTAATTCTTGTTATTTCTTTTTGGTTGCATTTTGGGTTTTTTCTCACATCCCTGCAAATGCATCTCTTGAGTGAGTCAGAAAGTAGCTGTTTGCATGGTTTATTTTGATGGGATGAACATTTCCGACTACTTTTAGATGATGCTTAAGGTAAACAAGAACCCAAAGATGAAAATATGCAGGGGGAAATCCCTGTAGGAATATTTAAACTGCTTGGGTGAAAAAGTGCCTGAAGTAGGGTGGGAAAAATACTTGCAGTAGCTCAAGGAGCCTCAGTGCCTGAGGGTCTCCAGAAACATGCTTTATTTTATATCCTTTTTTGTTTAGTACCTTGTAGGATCCAGTCCCTTTTAGGGCATCGCTGGACTTAGGGAGTAATACCTACTGTAGTGTAGTGGTGACTGTAATAATTGTGTAAATGAGGAAAACTGACCAGTGTATGCTCTTTATGGGATATGTAAATTATTTTGGATCAATATATTTTATTTACCTAAAGGCCTTTTTCAGTGCTTAATGCAATTCTCTTTCTCTCTTGTCCCTTTTACCCCAATTGCCTTAAATTACGAAAGCTTATGAATAGCTTCTTAGAGCTCTTTCAGTTCCTAAATTTGGTTTTTTTCTTCCCCTGGTAAGACCTTTGTCACTGAATATGTGATGTTAACATCTTGTTAGGCTAGGAAGGAAAACTTCTGTTAAACTGACAGCTTCAAATATTTTTTAACATAAACACAAAAGCAATTATTTTAATGAAAAACATTAAAAGCTGACTGGATAGCCCATAAAGTAGTAGAAAATACCTTTACGGTTGATTTCTTTCCCCCCCCAGACTCGTGAACAACTGCAAGCTGATCTTCTCAGGTGTCAGGCAAAAATTGAGGACCTGGAGAAAGCTCTAATCGAGAAGGGACAGGTAAAAGGCTCTCTCAATGTCCTCTACCACATCATTTTCTCCGCTGCATGCAGTGGTGCCCTTGCCATCTTCGTTGCTTACTGGTGTGTTGGTGTGAATGATGCAGCTTAATTGCTACTGCAGCATTAGATTGCTTAAATAAAGGAAAGGGTTTTGCAGCCTAAGAAAATGTCATTACAGACTCCTTTTCTAACACATAATACACTAAAGCATAGTATCAAAATAACCACGTGTACATGCACATTCTGTTCCTGTTGTCATCTGGTGAAGGCCTTTCTCCTCTTTTCCATTTTGTTAGTATTTGTGATAAATTCTAATAAAATAAATATTCTATATTTGTACTGGAGAATATTTTTCATGTGTACCAAAGAAAAATTTAAAAAAACCCCTTAGCTTTTAGACACACTAGAGGTATGAGCACTGAGCCTGTCAGGTTACTGGAAGCCACTTGTGGTGTTACTCTCCTGGGTTTAAAGTCTCATAGGAGCCAATTGCTTTCAAATTCCCAAACCATCACACGAAATAAATCAGGCCTTATGCTTCAGTATATATAATATATGTAAATACTCACCAAAGATGTGTCTACTGATGCATATTTAATATTGTCTAGGGCCCTCAGGAAGTCTGATTAAGAGTTATGAGCGTGCATTTGCAAGTTGTTCACTTGTGTAACTGCTAGAACACACAGTAAGAATTGGGGAGATGTTATTTTATGCTTTTTTATTTGGTATAAGAATTTAAGATTGCAGGTAGCTTATAGTAATAAAATAAGATAGAACTAGCTATAGATTTACATTTCAAACACTGATGATCCTGTAGCAGTGAACACAACCAACCTACATATAATGCCAGATGAATGACAATACTATTTTTATGGTTTATTCTTTGTAAGAAAAATTTTTTGTAAGAGTCTTTAAAAATGCAAATTTTGGGGACCATATTCAAATTAAGGACAAAAATAATTTATGCTAGCTTCCACACAAATTGCAATTTGCTTAGTGAATTCCATGTAAATACAATATTACTAAAAATTGATAATATGTTATCAATCTAAAAGTGATGGTCCACTGAACTTCTGGAAGAATAAATGAAACCAAAGACCTCTCAAGCATCTACTGCTGCTATTTTGGTGTGTTGATGAGAAAGATGTTGTGGGCAAATTGCTGTGTAGTTGAAAATATTAACAAAAAAGTTGATTGTTAGAGTGTATAATATAAATACCGTGTATGTAAATAAGATGCATGAATTTGGATACCCATGTAAGGAATTACTGCTGTGATTTTTCTTCAGAGTTTTATGTCAAAAAGGTATATCTGGAAATTAGAATTTAATTAGTTATCACTTTGAGACTCAGGACCACATTTTCACCTTCATATCTCTCAGTAATCCTGAGAAGGTGAACAGGGTTGTGACAAGGAGCACTGTGATGTTGTTTCTAGTGGGCTGGTTTGTACATTGAGCATTAGCTTTCCACAGAGGGGATCACAATGTCTTCCTGGGAGCTCTAGCACCTGCTTGGTTCTCCTGACCTGTTAGTATTTACATTCAACAAAATAAATGGTTATGATGATAAACTGAATTCGTTGTGCACTATGTGATTTTTTTAAAAATTACTATTACTTTGTCATTTAGATGGTCATGGTAGTGATGATGATTTAATAATAATTGTGAAATGTTAATTCTGGGAGCCAGTCCCTAAAGTGTGTTTGTAAAGGAAATAATGAATCAAAAGATCCAAGTGTATTATTCCAGAAAATTTTAGTCTTACTTTGCAGCTTTAGGAAACAGAAGTAGCAAAGACCTGTACAATTTTCATGAAGTCAAATTCAGAGCATGAGATTAGAAGCTTATTGTTAAAAATTTATATGAAGCTTGGTTTATAACAATTTATGTGTAATTTCAAAGTAACTGTCAGTGGCCTTTGTTAATCTCCCTTCTGGCTAGACCTGTCAGTATTCCCCCAGTAGTTACACAAAACTAGTAATCCATTTCTGCAAGGTACATTGAGGTGCATGCATAAGAAACTTTATATTAAGTGAAGAAATTCTTAAAAAATATTAGTTAAGGTAAATAATAAATCTAAACGTATGTGAGTATGTAATGTGCCAGATGGATGAATGCTCAACTGTCTCACTGATCTGGTGTGTAAATACAATTCTGCTGGAGGTCAGGTTTTCTCAGAAAGTGCAGTTGTACTCCATCAAGAAAGACGCAGACATTTATTATCAATAGAGCAGATTGATCTTTATTTTCTGCTTGTGTGAACTGGAGTAGGTGAAGCTGCAGGTCTGACACAGCTGTTGAACCTTACCATGTGGGTGTGTTTACCGTATCCATGCATTGGGATATCCACCCTAAGTCTGTGCGTGCAACCCTTTGTTCATTCCTTGACCTTAGTAAAATGCTAGGTAAATACTAAACTAGATACTAGATTTTATTTTCAACATTTCTTTCACTTGCCTCAAAAACTCTTGTGATGCCTTTTCAGTAGTCATTTTAGTATGTTATTCTTATAACATCACAACCATGAAGAGCTTGTTTATTACTTGAAATGCATTCTTGTGTATGAGTGGAAAAAAGAGAAAGAGCAGTAGAATATGAAATTGTAGTGGACAGTAGGTAGAAAAACTAAGCTTTTTAAAAAAATGCTAATTGGAGTGAATGTAGTATCATAATACTTTAGATTGACATTTCAAGGATATTTGATGGGCTGGGATATCCAGATTTCATTGATTCCTTGTGCAACATCAATGTGCAAATACCTTCCTGAAAAAGAATGTATTGTCCTTAATACTTTAGTAAAGGCATTTAGATTTTAAATAAGTCATCACCTGCATCTAAAAGATAATTTGATCTAGAATTAGTATGGCATATTAAGTGTTGGATAGTGTTTTATTGAACTTTTTAGAGCAGCACGAGCAAGGTTATGTAAACAGTTTTCTCTACAGGAAAAACAGGAGCAAATTTGGCTGTTATAATCCATTAAATCTGAATGTCCAGCTATGGCTGGCCATGAGTTTTTGTAGCTTGGTTCTTTAAAGGGGTATTTGATGAGGCCTTTGGTAGCCATGGGAAAACCTAAAAGGAAAGAAGTGTTTTGGAACAAGTGATTAATTAGAAATACAGTTTCCAAATGGAGTATACAATCTCTTGCATCGCTTCTTTCCTCCACAGCCTTGAATTTCTTGTCACAAACACTGTGTATTAGCCAGATTCTCGGAATTTTAGCAGAGGATAATTAACTATATATTGCTGAAGCTTATTTTTGATCATTTGGGATAATTAAAGGGTTTTCTTCTCTTTCTCCTGTTGGATTTGCAGTGCACCACTTAAAATGGGATGATTTTGCAAGAAAGTTCCCAAACCTTTGCAATGGAAAGCAATAGTTTTGAGTTCAGCTGAGTAAATAAATGTTTTTTAAATGATGTAAAGTATATAGCTGTGGTGACCCACAATTGCTACATGTAAAGATTTTGAAGTACATGCTAGCTGGAACATACTAAGAAACAAAAGACTGCTACAGGAAATGAAAGAACTTTTATTTTCACTGTAGTATAAAATGCTGTGCATCCTTGAAATATTTATGATGGCTTTATTTATGATAGCGTGACTATTTTATACTTCAATGTACAATGACGTCTGAAATCTTGTAATTGTTGTGGTCATTCATTTGTCTTGTTTAATAAAATATATGTATTTTTAATCCTCTTCTTCCTCACAGGATTCAAAATGGGTAGAAGAAAAGCAGCTGTTAATTAGAACAAATCAGGAGTTGCTAGAGAAGGTATGTGGGAATACTTTCACCATTGCTGCCCTTTATCGTAAAAGAAATTAAATGCACTAAGTACTATAAAATCAACATGAAATTACTTTATTGCTCGGCAGGAACAGAAATTCAAATAAAAGTCTCTGGTTAAAGTACCAATATGCCTTTATATTCTGCAGGAATCGAAGCTGCTCTTTATTGTGGAATTATAGCCACCAGTAGATCCCAATCTGGCTGATGTTTCTAGTGTCCACAGAAATACACAGTTACATGACGATTATTATTGTCCTGACCACTAACAAGATTGCCTGCTCCCTTCAACCTTTTTAGAGTTTTTCCACACATTAAGTAATACTGATTGATTTTATGCTTACTCTATTAACTCTCTGAGATACTCAGAGCTGAGCATCTGCATTGTTCTTCATTGATAGTGGTGGGAAAGTTGACTTTCACTCAGGAAGTCAAATAACTAATTTTGTTAATTATTAACTTAATATTAATATAATAGGAATAAGATAACCAAATAAAAAACCATGACTAAAAGTAGCTACAGCCAGGTTTAATTTATTTGAACACTTATATGGGTGTTATAAATGTTGAAGTACATTATGCCAGATGTTGCACTTCTTTTTAGTTTTGTACAAAGAAAAAGATTTCCCAGTTAAACTAAACAGTAGACCAAAGCTATTAGTTGGCATAATTAATAGTGAGTATTGAATTTCTATTTTGTCATTGTTAGTGCCCCAAGGCAAAATTCTGGCAAATTAAAAAGTAGTCATTAAAACCAATCCATTGTTGTCTTTCATATACTGTAAAAATTAGATGTCTAATTAGGCAAAGACAATGAGAACAGTCTACTCAAATGTTAATGTAATTCAGTTTTATTTGCTGGATTTTAAAATAAAACTTCTACTGCTTAACTTATTTGGATACAATATTCATATCACTTTTATGTTACTTCCAGATTATTACTCTAAGAGAACATTGACCATTTTCTGTTGACAGTTCTCAGAAATACTTTGTGATGTGATGTTCCTTTTTTATCTTTTATCTATCAGTGTATAATGAAAAACGGAAATAATTAACCGTTTTGTCTAAACCCGTGGCTTGTAACTCTTCGCAGTATCTTTTCTAGTGCTTACAGGGTGTTACCATGTTGTTTGTCTCACAGATTTACAGAATGGAACAAGAAGAGCATCAGCTGAAGAATGAGATGCAAGATGCAAAAGACCAGAATGAGCTGTTAGAATTCAGAGTGCTAGAGCTTGAAGTAAGAGATTCTCTCTGTTGCAAACTCTCAAATGGAGCAGAAATTATGTTTGAACCCAAGCTGAAATTCCTGTAAAGATTACTGATGTCTGGTGCATGTTTAAGGGAAGTCACTTAGGTATCTATTTTTTAAATGTTGTATCTTGGGATAATGAAATTGATGCCACTGCCTTAATATGTTTTGGAGAGAATGCTCACTAATGTTTATAAAGATGTAATATAGCTAATATAAATCGCATATAGTTTGGTTTTCATCTAATAAAATATTTTGTTTTGCAATATTTTGCCTTTTTTATTTGTTTCATTTCCATAACTGCTCCTTTCCTGCATGTAAAATCACTTGGTATGTATACTACAGCCTTGGCTGGCATTGATTAAATTAACACACCCTCTCACATCTTGCATGCAGTGATCTGACTAAAGATCTGACACATCCATCATATCAATGTACAATTGATTTAAATTACATTGACTTAAGATTGACAACATTCACATGAAGTAAATTGATCTTAAAAAGAACACATTTTGATAGCAGCTTCCAAAGAATTCCTCTTACCTTAAATCCATTTTCTCATGGTTTAAAGTGGTCGTGGACTAGAAATAATTGGCTTCAGTCAATGAAAAATGAGAGAAAAGCCAAACCTCTGGCAATGTCAAAGAAAAGCGGTGGAGCACAAATACAACTTCTGTATGTGAAACTAATATGTTGCCTGTAGCAAACATATTCTGTATTTTGCATACATGAAACAAGTAAAAGTATTTGTTATTAACACTTTGAACATGTAGCTTGTGATTACAGTAGAAAGCAATGGTTCTCATCCCCTCAAAAACTGGGCTCATGTCGAATTTAGTAACACTAAAGTAGCTGTGTGTGATGCACAGTTGTCACATGGTCGTACTGCCTGATGACACATTGTTCAGTTTCAAAGATCACCAGCATTCCTAATACTGCTTAGAATAAACTCTTCAAGAAACCTGTCATTGTCACTCCTCCATTTTTATCACCCAGCACGTTTCACCAAATATCTTGGCATGTGTAACTTCTCTGATAAAGATGAAAATGTTATGTCTTCCTGTTATGTGGACGTTCTTTTTGTCTGACATTTCTTAATCTTTTTTTCATCTTTTATCAAACATATGTTTTGATGTCGTAGCACATTATGTTCAAAATTATGAATTTAGGTTATTAGAATTTCAGTAGATGTTCAGAAAAATAAATATGCTTTCTAATACATATCTTTATATTTTATTAAAGAACTGTAAGGTAAAATATAGAACAATTTAGCATTTGAATTGGCAGTTGCACTAGAAACTGCTTCCTAAAGTGTGGGTGTTCTTCGAAGTAAAACTATCCAAAAAAGATTCTTAGGAAACTAACAAATATTCTTCAATACATCCTTCCTGAATATATTTTTCACATGGAAGAATCATATCAAAAAGAGCTCAGTGTGTCATGTCAAGTTTTGTCATGTGCCAAAGCTTAGAAAACTTCTTTCACAGAATAACAATGGAAGTATTTTTGTGTGATTGCAAGAAAAGATTTCTTCCTTAGTAGACAAGCATGTAGACACAAATGTGACTGGCAATGCAATGCTTTAGGAAAACCATCAATTCTTCTGGGAGTCAGGACAGTATTTTTTAGAGCAGTTAAGTTATTTCAGGTGAAAATTAGGTAAAGTATAAAACACAATCATTTATTTATCAATTAAAGCAAGCAAGTTTAGATGAGTTGAATGCAATAGCAGCTAATTAATTTTTAACAGTATCTAAAATCATAATTTTGATAATAATTAAAGTTCTGGTTTTGGTTTACAACAGATAAGTGATTATTTAAGCCCATTTCAGAATTAGACTGTTGATGTAAATATTATCTAAAATAAAACCTCTGAGGGGGAAAAATGCATAGACTACGGAGATTTTTTTTCTCTCTTCATTGTAGTTTCAAATTAGGCTTAAACTCGTTAATGAACAAGATTTGCCATGCTTTGTAACTTGCTTAAGTGAATGGATGCAGCCTGCCTGCCGTCCGTATCAATTAAAGCACCTCATTTGTTATTTAGAAAGTGGACTAGTACATGGATGGTCATGGGAACTAAACTATTTGTAGTAGTGCTCTCTCTCACTAAGAAAATGAAAGCTCATGTTGCCACAGTGTCCCCTTGTCATATGAGGATGAAATCTGGTGTTTCTTGCTCGTGTTCTCATGGCCAGAGAGAATTCAGAGTAAGACTCAGTGCCTTGGTTGCCCAGAGCCTTCAGTACAGTCATTTTTCACAGGCACATTAATATTTAATTTAGGTAAAATTGCTTCTTTGTTATTTTATGTTGTTTCTGCCTTCGGAATAAAGAATAGGTTGGTATTTTGAAGAAATGCATGGAAGTCATATATATGGACTAGTTAAGTTTTATATATACTATACCTTTAGATAAAAGGGAATTCATAATTTTTAGTTTTGGCACAAAGAACATCATAACTGTAGAACAGTGCTGCCTTTCAGCATATTCTGACATCCTGGGTTGTGCAGTGAATATGAATGGGGATTTTAAATGCTCTAATAGGAAGACAGACTGTAGAATAAACAGGGAGCAGGCACACAGATACAATTACAGTGAGAAAATCTTCAATAATACTATTTCATGATGGAGTGTAATTTTTTTTCTGCAGATTCTTCTTTCTAAATTGTTTTATTGTTCCATGAAAGAAAAAAGTAGTTAAATAAGGTTATAATCAACATAAAAACCTGCAGAGTGTTTTAGGGCTCCAGTCCATTAGGGCCGCTGTTGCAAGGATTCTGCAGCTGGGGAGCGTCAGGTAACTTTGCAGAAACTGTGTGCATGGAATGAGTTGGCAGCTAGCACTATTTTTGTATTTAGCCAAAAGTCTTCAAATATGGTCAAAGTAAGAGGAAATACCATAGATTTGAAATGGGAACAGGAATCTGCCTTTTTAATGTACAAGTATGTTTTGTAAAGGTGAGGAATAAATGTCAATGTATAATCACAGATGTTGTTTCTAAACAAATCTTTCCCCAGGAGAGAGAACGAAGATCGCCAGCATTTAATCTTCATATAACCACCTTCCCTGAAAACAATGGAAGTGCACTTCAACTGTTCTGCCATCAGGAAGGAATAAAGGTATATGCAGAGCACTAGGAACAGTTGGATGGCTAGGAACCTTTTTTGAATGACCAATCTTTATATTCATTTATAATTTATAATCTCTAATATCCAGACAAATGGTTTGACACTTGCAGGAAGAGAACGTGAAAAAATAAATTTAGTAAGAAAATATATTTTTAACTGGGGAAACGGTTTCATAAGAATATGTTCTGGTCATCTGTCAGGAGTTCCTCAGTGAAACTGAAGGCTGATCAATCCAGATAATTTACATTTGGTCTAGGGAAGAATGTGGATGTTGATGTGATTCGTTGTCAGGCTTGCTACAGTACATGGTTTGTGATATTAAATGTCTTCATCTAAGTTCAGAAATATGACATTTAGTTCTTATTTTACACACAATTTAGTGTGAAGCCTTTTATTTTTGAATGAATATTCTTAAGTTATTTGCCAAGGCGAGGGCCTTGAAGCGCAAGGTGCCTGATCCAAAACTCATTCAGACAGGTGGAACTCTTTTAGAACAAGAGCAAGATTAACATCAGGATCTCCCTTGATGAGCTTCTGATGTAAGGAGGCAAGAATTACTCTTTTCACTCCTGTTCCCCTGCAAACAGGCTATTTGTGCAACGTGATTTTCATGCTGGTTCACTTAAGATTGAATTCAGACCTGTGTTGTCAGTAGTGTTGCACAGCAGGCCAGGGTAACTTTTCTACAAGTAACTAAAGCATAATCTCAGTGCCACTCACTAGTGATTTATGGTCATATTTTTAATTGTGCTTACAAGTCCTCTTATAGGAGGCTTGTTGCTATTCAGTGCTTTAATGAGCACAGTACGATCTCTAGAGGAAATAAACTGAAATTGTTGGCTGCATATTTTTAGGAAGCTGCCTAGTCTGAAAGAAAAAGTTAAAGGATTAGAGATCTTACCTAGAGATTTGGTTGGATACTCATCTCCCGAACTACACCAAGAGTCATCCGTTAGCATATTACCTATAAATAGAGGCAGACCTGCTTTTAGCTTATCTATTGTTCTAATCTGCATGTTGGCTGTAGCAGGTACAGTGTACCAGAATCCATAATTCCTGTTTTTTTCCATTGTCATCTGGGATATGCTTTAACAGGTGGGTTCTTTTCAATCTGCCTTTCAGTTCGTTTACCTGGAAGGTGGGGCAGTCCCCTAATATGGGCAGACTGAAATAGTTGACCTTTTATCTGTTTTCAGTGTTTTGCAAAATTATTAGCCATCGGTAGCAATTGCAGATTCCAGCATGATGCAAAATCTGATTTGGTTTCTGATTCTTCCTTTATGCGTCGTATGGAAATAAATTAATTAGAATGATTATTTCTGGCTCAATAGATGCAAGAACTTTCATGTCTTAGTAAATTCCGTTCTTCCCTAGTGTTACTGATGGGGTAAAGAAGTTTCTGTTCAGCATTGTCAATGCTGATAATAATCAGTAGTTTTGTTTTTAACATTGATCCAAACACAAGTGTGTTATGATCTGCACCATTCTAGAGTTAGTGTTATGCTCAGTTAAATAGTTCATGTAGCATTTGGGAACACCCCTGAAGTTTTTGGGAAAGGAGGGAGGGAACTTCTCAGGATAGAACAACTTGAACACAACACATGGCCCTGTGACATGTGGGCCTTTTCTAAGTGCTGAATATGAGTAGAAGTTGAGGGTGGCAGCATTTAACAAGGCTCTTTTGCTTTATGTGTGTGTATTAAGCATTTTGGACTAACATGAATTGGTCTATTCCCATGCTCTCAAGGTTTCCTGCCTTCAAATAGCATGGCTGCATACAGGCTGTCAGTGGAAATGATCCCTGGTCCATGTTAACTTGCAGACCAAACTTGGGATAGTTCAGGAGAATGTGATTACCGCTGGTTAAACTGTTCCATGACCCTTTCCAACAACTTTTTAAACTTAAATAGAGTTCTGGGGCCTAGGAATGGACCCTGGCACAGTGTTAAATACAGACATCATGTGAATTGTATCAGGAAAAGGTTCTTCACCCAGAGGGCAGTTGGGCACTGGAACAGGCTCCCCAGGGCAGTGGTCACAGCACCAGCCTGACAGAGTTCAGTAAGTGTTTGGACACTACTGTCAGGCACATGATGTGACTCTTGGGGATGGCGCTGTACAGGGCCAGGAGTTGGACTCAATGATCCTGATGCATCCCTTTCAACTCGGCATATTCTATAATTCTGTGATTCCATGGATGTATTCCTCTCTNCTGTTGCAAGGATTCTGCAGCTGGGGAGCGTCAGGTAACTTTGCAGAAACTGTGTGCATGGAATGAGTTGGCAGCTAGCACTATTTTTGTATTTAGCCAAAAGTCTTCAAATATGGTCAAAGTAAGAGGAAATACCATAGATTTGAAATGGGAACAGGAATCTGCCTTTTTAATGTACAAGTATGTTTTGTAAAGGTGAGGAATAAATGTCAATGTATAATCACAGATGTTGTTTCTAAACAAATCTTTCCCCAGGAGAGAGAACGAAGATCGCCAGCATTTAATCTTCATATAACCACCTTCCCTGAAAACAATGGAAGTGCACTTCAACTGTTCTGCCATCAGGAAGGAATAAAGGTATATGCAGAGCACTAGGAACAGTTGGATGGCTAGGAACCTTTTTTGAATGACCAATCTTTATATTCATTTATAATTTATAATCTCTAATATCCAGACAAATGGTTTGACACTTGCAGGAAGAGAACGTGAAAAAATAAATTTAGTAAGAAAATATATTTTTAACTGGGGAAACGGTTTCATAAGAATATGTTCTGGTCATCTGTCAGGAGTTCCTCAGTGAAACTGAAGGCTGATCAATCCAGATAATTTACATTTGGTCTAGGGAAGAATGTGGATGTTGATGTGATTCGTTGTCAGGCTTGCTACAGTACATGGTTTGTGATATTAAATGTCTTCATCTAAGTTCAGAAATATGACATTTAGTTCTTATTTTACACACAATTTAGTGTGAAGCCTTTTATTTTTGAATGAATATTCTTAAGTTATTTGCCAAGGCGAGGGCCTTGAAGCGCAAGGTGCCTGATCCAAAACTCATTCAGACAGGTGGAACTCTTTTAGAACAAGAACAAGATTAACATCAGGATCTCCCTTGATGAGCTTCTGATGTAAGGAGGCAAGAATTACTCTTTTCACTCCTGTTCCCCTGCAAACAGGCTATTTGTGCAACGTGATTTTCATGCTGGTTCACTTAAGATTGAATTCAGACCTGTGTTGTCAGTAGTGTTGCACAGCAGGCCAGGGTAACTTTTCTACAAGTAACTAAAGCATAATCTCAGTGCCACTCACTAGTGATTTATGGTCATATTTTTAATTGTGCTTACAAGTCCTCTTATAGGAGGCTTGTTGCTATTCAGTGCTTTAATGAGCACAGTACGATCTCTAGAGGAAATAAACTGAAATTGTTGGCTGCATATTTTTAGGAAGCTGCCTAGTCTGAAAGAAAAAGTTAAAGGATTAGAGATCTTACCTAGAGATTTGGTTGGATACTCATCTCCCGAACTACACCAAGAGTCATCCGTTAGCATATTACCTATAAATAGAGGCAGACCTGCTTTTAGCTTATCTATTGTTCTAATCTGCATGTTGGCTGTAGCAGGTACAGTGTACCAGAATCCATAATTCCTGTTTTTTTCCATTGTCATCTGGGATATGCTTTAACAGGTGGGTTCTTTTCAATCTGCCTTTCAGTTCGTTTACCTGGAAGGTGGGGCAGTCCCCTAATATGGGCAGACTGAAATAGTTGACCTTTTATCTGTTTTCAGTGTTTTGCAAAATTATTAGCCATCGGTAGCAATTGCAGATTCCAGCATGATGCAAAATCTGATTTGGTTTCTGATTCTTCCTTTATGCGTCGTATGGAAATAAATTAATTAGAATGATTATTTCTGGCTCAATAGATGCAAGAACTTTCATGTCTTAGTAAATTCCGTTCTTCCCTAGTGTTACTGATGGGGTAAAGAAGTTTCTGTTCAGCATTGTCAATGCTGATAATAATCAGTAGTTTTGTTTTTAACATTGATCCAAACACAAGTGTGTTATGATCTGCACCATTCTAGAGTTAGTGTTATGCTCAGTTAAATAGTTCATGTAGCATTTGGGAACACCCCTGAAGTTTTTGGGAAAGGAGGGAGGGAACTTCTCAGGATAGAACAACTTGAACACAACACATGGCCCTGTGACATGTGGGCCTTTTCTAAGTGCTGAATATGAGTAGAAGTTGAGGGTGGCAGCATTTAACAAGGCTCTTTTGCTTTATGTGTGTGTATTAAGCATTTTGGACTAACATGAATTGGTCTATTCCCATGCTCTCAAGGTTTCCTGCCTTCAAATAGCATGGCTGCATACAGGCTGTCAGTGGAAATGATCCCTGGTCCATGTTAACTTGCAGACCAAACTTGGGATAGTTCAGGAGAATGTGATTACCGCTGGTTAAACTGTTCCATGACCCTTTCCAACAACTTTTTAAACTTAAATAGAGTTCTGGGGCCTAGGAATGGACCCTGGCACAGTGTTAAATACAGACATCATGTGAATTGTATCAGGAAAAGGTTCTTCACCCAGAGGGCAGTTGGGCACTGGAACAGGCTCCCCAGGGCAGTGGTCACAGCACCAGCCTGACAGAGTTCAGTAAGTGTTTGGACACTACTGTCAGGCACATGATGTGACTCTTGGGGATGGCGCTGTACAGGGCCAGGAGTTGGACTCAATGATCCTGATGCATCCCTTTCAACTCGGCATATTCTATAATTCTGTGATTCCATGGATGTATTCCTCTCTCTTTTGAATCAGAGGAGTGGTTTTCTGTATTTCAGTGGCTGAGCCTTAATAAGGAGGGGTTGTTCAGTTTGTTATTGGAGAGCTGCATGGCAGCAAAATGTGGCTTTCTAATCAGAAAGATGATTATGAGCCAATAATATTTGGAGGACCGTATTCGGCCCACTGTGCACATTCCCTTCTGCCACTGTAAGGATGATTGGAAACTCCATGGTTTTGTTTAACAAAGAAAATAAAAAGCAAACCACCCAGCAAACCTTCTTAGCAATTCATACTCTCTGTCCTTTTAACTTCTGTAGCTTGATGTGGTTGATGCTTCATTCCTAACAAACAAAAAAAGTTTTTTAAGCCCTTTATCTTTACATCTTTTAAGCCTGTTTATCAGTTTTGATCTTTCCTCTACACACATTAGCCAGATGATAAATGTGAATGATACAGGGACATTCTGCCCTCATGCACAGACATCCAGGTTGCTTGTAATAATTGAGAGTGATTTTTGGTTTTGTCTTTGAAAGTATCAGTAACCCTTTTGTAATCGTGATGCAAAACTAATGTTTCGCTTATTTACATTTGAAGTCCTTTTGGATGCAGAAGTGGATAAAGGGTACATAAAATGTAGCATATAAAAACTGTTTCTCACCTACATCATAAACAGTAAGTGTTGAACATCTTTTTCAGGACGTGAATATATCTGAGCTTATGAAGAAGCTAGATATTCTTGGAGATAATGGGGTAACGATTTTTTACTTTTAAATGTACCTTCAGTTTCTTGGTTAATTTAAAGCATTTTTTTTCCCACATCAAATACTGACATCCAAGACAATGCACAGGATGATTTTTGCATGCCTGTATTCTTATGAAAAATATGAATGGTTAGGAAGTGCTTTTACAACATGAAATTTTTAGTTAAACTGATGGTTGTGCAAGGTGTATTTTTTTTAAGGTAGGATTTGGTCTTGACTGAATGACATGGAAAAAAAGCACTGTAACAGGCAAAGTGAAAAGATACAAACCAGAAGTCAAAGCCGGACCAAGTTGCCTGTGAATTATCCCTCCTGAGTAGTAATAGCAGCACCTTCTGCTGTGAAGGCTGTCACACAAAGGAGGGGATTTTCTGGGAGAAGGGCAAGGACAACTGTCTCCCCTTTTTCCTCTTTATTGCTAAACACAGTTTAAAATCTTAGTTGCACATCTGAGGCACAAACATCTGGGAAGCTGAGTCCAGGTTACAGCTAGATTTAACAGATTGACATCTTTATAATACTACTTTTAAGTTCTAGATTTGCATGTTGTGTTGCAAGTCCTTTGGAGGTTTCTATGGTACTTACTCTTTGCATTATTTTCTTTATGGGAAGTCTGAAGTGCATGAAGGGAAGATTCACTTGCTGCAGGGCTTAGTCCAGTGAACTGGAAAAAATAGGAAAAAAATGGCAAAATCCCTGACTGAAACCACTTAATTTTCATTGAATGATCCGTTTCACTGAATGATCTGTTGAAAGTGTTGTGGGCTGGTATGCTGAAATAGAGTAGAACTAAGCACCCTGGGTTTAACTTTCAGTACTTTCAGTCATGGGATCCTTTTTGGTCATGTCTATAATCCTGAATGTTACAACTGATTTATTTTTTAAAGTATGGTTAAAACTTAACTGCTTGTGTTAAAGGATGAATTTTTAATCCAATTTAAAATGCATCTTTTTGTATTTTAGAATTTGAGAAATGAAGAGCAGGTTGCAATAATCCAAGCTGGGACTGTGCTTTCCCTCTGTGAAAAGGTAGAATTCAATAAATATTTTTCTCTGCTAAAAACTGACTGTGTCTTCTAAGATACCTCATAACTTTGCCAGGGAAGCATGGTTTTTCTGTTCAGGTCATCTGGATTGGAGCATGTATTCATCCTTACATGAATGTTGGGATTGTGATGTCATGAGGTAAAGCCAAACTTAAGAAAGAAACCCAGATTAAAAATAAAAACATGTTGTGGAGATATTCCCTTGGCATAAAGTACTAAAAAACCACTTAACACAAGAGACTTAATTCCCGGAATTGCTGGTGTACTCAGAGCTCTGGGAAGAGATGTAAGGTGCCCATGGTCACTTTTGGGCTCATTTTTGTGGGTGACTGAAAAAGCTCAGAGTAGTCAGTGGTCCTTTCTTCTCTAAATTAGTGGACATAGAGAAAAAGTAGTTTGCACAAGATAAGTAATCAATCAGGTCACTCATTTCTGTATGGCTAGTTCTTTACTGCCATAGAATATAATCTGTATATGAATAAGAGTAACATTTAGAACTAAGAAAGACTCGCATATCCTTTCCATGTGTTTCTATTAAACCTTTCCTGATCTATTGCTGAAATTCAGAATCAGAGATTTTAAACTAAAATTTGAGCAATTTTAATAATTTGTTTAATTGATATAATTTTGATAATCTACGTATCTAAATACCTTAAAGTAAATAATCTACATTAGGTAATTTAATAATCATTAATTTAAGTGAGTAATTGCTATAAGCAAAATAAAGATGGGGACAAGAGCTAAAATCTGTATGGTTTTCACTGTGTTATGGCATTAAAAGTGAAGGTGATGATTTTAGCACTTACATCCAAAAAATGAAAGTGGAAGAACCCTACTATAAAAGGCTAAGATATAGACTCCTAAAAATACATGGTTGTGTCTCCTATGCCCCTTGGTTCCAGAAAGGCTAACAGGCCTAGAAAGATCAAAATAATCATTTAGTTTTGCATATCATTTGCATACCTTCAAAAAAATTAGACCTCTAATTTTTGCAAACAGCCCTTCACTTGATTGAGGGTAGCTGTGAGAGATGCTCAGGATTTCCCATTTCCATTGATTTCAAAGGTTCAGAATGCTCACAGACTTGCTGAATATCAGTGGTGAGGCTTTCCTTAGGAATATGTTCAGCTTGTCACCTTCAAAATGAAGAAAACAAAGATGGTGAAAATAGAATCTCTTTGCAATATGGTGTTCCTGTTAATTTTTTCTGTAGAAAGCTAACCTGCTAAACAGATAAAACAAATTTCTGTTTTTATTCATCACTCTCTTTAAGTGGAAGGTTCAAAATGATGAAGCAATGAATTCACATTTTGTTTATTTGCAAACTTAGGTTTGAAATTTCCTATCCAGATCTTTGGGGAAAAAGCTAGTATGTCATTAATTCCTTTGAGTCTGAGCCCTAATGAATTCACCAAAACACTAAATTAGAGGAGCTGATGTACAATGGTTACCAAAAGATTTAAAGCATATATGAGTAGTCCAGTGTTAGTAAACAAGGTATTTGAGGAAAGTGATAATTATCAGTGGCAAGGCTGTGGTTGCTTTGGATGGGAGCTGGTGCTGCAAGAAGAAGCATTAGTCTAAAATCTGCTCTCTGTAAGCTAGTCATGGGTCCTTATTGTAGATCAGTAGAGAAAAGAAATGAAACAGTTCAGAACTGACCATTCCCATCCATTCCAATGAACTTAAATTGAAACATTAATATAATCCTGCTGATGGTTAGTAATTAAGCAAGAACTTTGTATCCGTGCATTTAGCTATTACGATGTGTAATTTTTACCTTTGGAATGCAATGGCTGTTCATCATTCTGATTGTTTTGAATGTCACCATAATGGTAAGGGCTTCATAGTAGCAACTGTCTGTCTGTCTGTTTTATTTTTCCCTCTACATTACCAATGTTTTATGAGTGAGCCTCTTCCCACAAAGAGTGCGGCAAACCATGCAAAATTAAGTGCCGAGTTTTCCATCTTGTCTTTTATTTAAATTGCCCTCTGGAAAAATGCAGGACTGGAGGCCTGAAGTCAAATGATGGTTTCACAAATCAGGCCAACAAGCATTTGAGTAAGAAACAATCAGGTTGATTTTGCATTCTTGACCCAAACTTACGTTGTTTCTTGAACTTCACAGAGAAAAACCCCATTTAATTTACTGTAGGAAAGCAACCTCCACTCGTTAGTCTTTAGTGTGTCTCTGCAGTCCTCCATTCTGCCTGTGCTCTCACAACCTCTTTATTCATGCGTGTCTTCGGAGTGAATAGATAGCATGGGGAGGAGCATATGCCTGGAAGTGTTGGCAACTTGCGAAATGTTTGGTAGAAACTTTTTCAAAAGTTCTGTTCCTTTTCTATTTTTTCTTCTTCACACTGCTGTAGTGGTTGAAACAGATAGAGGGGACAGAAGCTGCACTGACACAGAAGATGTTAGACCTGGAGAATGAAAAGGTAAGGAACAGTAGCTAAAAGTATAATTCATTTAGCTAAAACTCATCTCAGGGGAATGTGTATATATTTCATGCCAGGCTGGTTTGCTGCCTTTCTCTGCTTAACGGAGATGGCTTCGTGGTAAAATCAACAAGTGGTTTCTAGAATAATCTATTGCTTGTATTCTTTGGGGTGAGACAGAACTTGCAAATCTATATAGGACAAAAATAGCAAAATATATACAAATTAGGGCACAAAGGCATAACTGCAGAGCACATTAATCGAACAGTGTGAAATTGTCTTTGTGCTTTCTTTGTGTATTAATTTTTTGGGCAGCAGCATCATCTTTTTAATCTTGGGGTCACACTAGTAGAATTGGCAAGGGTATTTTTTTGCTCTCTGATAATCAGCTTCTGGACAAGCTGTCAAGACCTCTTACTCCAGATGACCTTTCTTGCCCCACAGTCTTCATGCCTAAAGACAGAATGTTTTCTCAAAAAAAGCAGTTCTGTCTTGAAGAACAAACTGACCTTATTTTTCTGTATGTTGAACAATTTTAGAAGGAGTGTTTGGTTTTATTGTTTTACCATGCGTGCTGTGCTTCACATCTTCAAATGGCTTTCCAAACACTGATTAATCCTCACCACACCTTTTCCAGGTAGATAAATAAGCACCATTGCATTCATCCTAAAGAATAGGACAATGAGACAGGGAGGTTAAGTGATTTGCCCAGGGCCACTGAAGAAGTGTATGTTTGAGCCACAAACAAAAAGAGGAGTGCTCAGACTGTGTTCTCTGTTGAGTGTAACCTATCATACCGATTGTACTTTAACATAGATAAGATACTTTCCGCATGTAGAATTTCTTTATTTTTAACTCTTGTTTTGGAAAAATACAAAGGCTTGGGGAGAGGAAAGTGCCCACAAATGCTAGATTCTTTTGTAAAAAGCATTGGAAAAAATAGGAGGTTTGTAAATTGATATATTATCTTCCCCCTTATCACCTATGATATTTTCAAGCCTTACTCTGGATAGCCCTTGCATCTACTTGTTTAGCACAGCAGTCGGGGAATCTGCATCCCTAATGATTGACTCAATGAGTTGAGAAATTATATTCTAGCATGAGATTTTTAGAAAGACTGGGCACTGGTTTAGTCATCCTTGAAATGCGTATTAAGGGTCTGAGGGCCTATTCTTGTTTCCTTCCCTCTTGCTTTCTGCGGGCAGCTTTTACTATCCCTTTTGGAGACATAACAGGATCAGGGCAGCTGCATTTCTATTCTGGGGTCTGGTGGTAGCCCTGACCCACTTTATAGTCTCAGGCAAGTCAATGTACCTCTAAGGTGTCAGACACCTGTAAGAAAGTCAGGACCAGGCCTGTCCTTTGCTGTGCACTCACAGTGCATGGTGGTGTTTCATCCTGTACATCAGCCTTGCAGTTGCTGTAACCCATCCATGTCAGAAAACAAGCCACTTGCATAGTCAAAGTGGGATTCAGCTGCATAAACATGCTGTCTAATGCCATATCACATTCTCCAGAGTTCTGAACTCAGAGTTCTGGAGATGTCCACAAAGGGCTGAGAAATATGTCCAGCAGGACTTGTTGGAGGCCCTTTCTCTTCAGGACCAGTAGCATATTTAGAATATGTTGGAGCAGCAGATTCTGAAATGGCTGTCATAGCAATAGATGCCTACCTGTTGTCAACCAAGTTCCAGCCCCAAGATCAAGGCCTGACTTAAACTTTGGGTTTGCCTTCAATATTAATTAACAGGTAATTAAAAGAACTCCAAGTTTACAAAATCAATTAATAATAAATATTATATTTCTTATACAGAGAACAAGTAGCACCTTGTTCCTCTGAATCGTCTAATACTGGTCTTATATGTTGCTATGGTCACCAGTTCTACACTGAAAACTGTCAGAAAAGTTGTCAGAAGTCCACATATATGTCTGAAGGCAAAATTTTGCCAAATAAGTGACTTTGAGGCAATCCCATATCCAGTAAAACTAACCGGAACAGCAATGTTTGAATTTTTTAATACTGTTAATAAAAGCTGCAATTAGTGATCTTAAGAACCCTATGTATTTAATTTAGCATTTATTCCCTAGGTTGAGGAAATGCAAAAGTTTGTTGATTAGAAGAAAGAATGATGAAAAATATTAAATTCAAAGAGCTTTTCTGCTTTCTGGTCTACTACTAATTCTTTTGGGTGTGAAAACCTGTTTTGAAAGAAAAGCTAATAAAATTAAGTAACTATTTTATGTTCTACGTACTATCATTGAACCTGGTCTAGGGGAAGGTGTCCCTGCCCATGGCAGGGGGCTTGGATCTAAGTGGTCTTTGAGGTCTCTTCCAACCCAAACCATTCTATGATTCAAAACACTCTAAAGGCTTGATTAATCAGACAACCATTTGAATGTCCACTACTTGCTTGAAGCATCATGTTTTGGATACTGAGTTCCACTGAAATCCCAGTCTGTGGGGTTTATAGATAATAACTGTGAAAGCTGAGGAGTTTGATTTTTAAGAACAAATATAAACAATCCCTGTAAATCTTTGGTATTTCAAAAACTTCTTCAGCTCTTCAGCTAGTCATTCAACCTCTCTGGGCATCACTTCACCTGTTTCAAGTTGGCCTTCTGCCTGTACAAGCTGAGGACCGAGTTGTTACTTCAGCTCCAGTAACACATCATGGGATGGTGCTGCAGAATCCAACTGTGGCCCTGCATGTTTGGGTTTCCTCCCTAGAAGAACAGATCAGACAACAGAAATTAGGGCTTGCCCTGTGCAAGGGGGATGCATGGGATATTTTCATAAAATGCCCTCTCCTGTGTTTCTCTTTTGCCTCCCTTGGCCTGCCCTGTGCAAGTTACAGCTGTTGGACCACATGCATGTACATCCCCACTTACCTTTTGCTACTCTGCACTTCTGTCAAGTCCAGGCAGGTTTGCACTCTGGTGTAGAGGTCAATGCTTTCTAGGTACAATTTGTTAATGTGATACACATATTTGAAGTGCTAATATTGTAAATTCGATATTCCAAATATCATTAAGATGAATGTGGTCATTTGCTATAGGTTTTCTTTTGCTTTCAAGTGGAAAACTTGCATAAAAATGATGGCATTTATGATTCTTCATGAATTAGGACAAAGAACAAACACTCCCTTGTTTTTATTATTGCTCAGGACCTGTTCAGTAAACAGAAGGGTTATTTAGAGGAAGAACTCGACTACAGGAAGCAAGCTCTGGACCAGGCATACATGGTAGGAAAAGAACAGTCATTAAACTTTTCTGTTTGAACAGATTTGATAAAATGCAGGTTTGGTTTCTTTCCTTTTAATTATAAATAGGGCTCTTTTTTACCTTATATATTTTTTTTTCTGCCAGACAAGAAATCAACTATTTCTTAAACAAAAATTTAGGAAACGGTTTATAGTACTTACAAGTGTAACATTTTTGCATTACATTTTTTATTCTGTGAGATGCAAACATCTTGTTGGTACATCTGGAATGGGAAAAGCTGGTTTTATGTATGAACAAAACCATGACTGGTAAAATACACCAGAAATTACTTTAGAACTTTTCCAATATTTCTTTTCCTGAAGCATTTGTAAGTATTACTGCTGCTAACCTATCCTAAATCAGGAATGCCTGTTCTTCCTATGCGATTCCTTCCTATGCGATCCTATCCAACCTTACCCTTCCTGGTTTTCAAAAGGGAGCCTGCAACCTCGCCTTTTCTCAGGCTAAGCAACAGATTGGAATTATCCAGGAATTGGTAAAACTGCACACACAACTTTGCTAATAGTGAGACTTTGGGAAATCAAAATATAATGGCCTGAAGCACTGTTTATACATTGAAAATGTTTCTTATGTGGAAAATGTTTTCAGAGAAGAAGCAAGGTCTAGTGCTCAGAGCAGATAACAGAGATACAAACAAGCAGGCACTATTTCTAGCACTGTGACCTTGGGCAAGCCATTTAACCTCTCTGTGCAGCTGTTTATGCATCACTGATATGGATGGAATTACCTACCTCACAAAGGTGTTATGAGGGCCAAAGGGATGTGGTCAGATGCTCTTGATCCAAGTATTGTCCATCTGGATGCTGGTTTTTGATAAGATCATACTAAATGCAGTAATCAGGGAAACACTGCCATGATTCTGTTCTTTCCTCTTGGGAATATAGTTCTCCATGTGAATGTGAAGTTCTCCTGTGTTCTCTGCTTTTCAAAGTACTCCAGTTTTGGTCAGTGCATGAGAATCATATTAGGAATCTGG
This sequence comes from Ifrita kowaldi, assembly GCA_013398055.1. Lineage (NCBI taxonomy): Eukaryota > Metazoa > Chordata > Aves > Passeriformes > Cinclosomatidae > Ifrita > Ifrita kowaldi. The sequence continues at coordinate 140,002 of VZRS01012338.1, forward strand.
CAGACAGCAGGAGACGGATGAGGGATTAGTGTATACAAGTGTTCCTCCCTTCATTACTTATGGCAACTTGGAACTAAGCCTAGTCACTACACAGACTGTGAGCCATGGATGTCAGGTCAGTAGGACCAGAGAGAGGGAAAGCAAGATTTCTGTTCACTGTTTTTCCTTTGTTTGTTTATTTTATAGGATGGTTTAACAATTCAGTTGCAGTAGAAGGAAATCTGTTAGTTTTAATTAAATTTGTGATGTTCAGCATCAGGATTTGGAGTTCTGTCAGGTATTGAATGCAGACTTATCTTCTGAATCTTTCTTAAATGGAAGAATGAATCATTTGGTAGAACAGGACCCACGTCCCGGGTGTCAGTCCATGCTGGGAGGCTGCGTGCACTCTGTGTGGAATGCTCCTCACTGCTCACGCTTGCTGCTTTCTGTCTACCTGTCTGTGTCCATCCTGCCCTCCTGCCTTAGCCTTCGCTTGCCAGCCTTCTCCTCTAGCTGTTGGTGGGTCGTTTGCTTGCTGGATTCAAACGTCAGCCTGTCTGTGTGTGATTTGGGTTGCACTAGAAAATCCAGGAGCTGGAAGCCACGTTGTATAATGCCCTGCAGCAGGACCCAGGCAGGCGGGCGAGCGAGTCACTGACGGAAGCCCAGCGGGAGGATTTGCGAGCGGCGGTGGAGAAGGTGCGGCGGCAGATCTTGAGGCAGAGCCGTGAGTTTGACAGCCAGATCTTGCACGAGCGGATGGAGCTGCTGCAGCAGGCCCAGCAGGTAATCCTGGTTCTCTCTCCTCCCTCTTGGTGTTGGTGTTACCTCTGTGGTTGCCGCCACTGCCCGTACGACAGCATCGCTTCACCCTCACCTCGTGGAGTTCTGTTCAGTCTGGTCTCTGTACAGCTCCCGTGCCAAGGAGCCGTGTGGTGTCAGGACCTGGTTGCGCTGGGCATGGTGCACACAGAACAAGTCACTGTCTCACCACAAGGTCCTGTTGCACAACCTTTCATGTGTGAGCAACCACACAGTCTTCCACAGGACTCCAAGAGGAGCTTGTTGCGAGTTTAAGGCCTAAATTAGAAAAAGTCAGAATGGAAGGTTATTAGCGTGTAACACTATGGAAAGAGGAAAGGCAGAAACAGTAGTTACAGGAGTCCAAGTTTTTTATTTTTCCCTCTTTTTATTTATTTTACCTATTTGTGAAATCTTTTAAATAAAATAGAAAAGATGAAGTCACAGGAAATCTTTCAAGAGGCCATTTACAAGCTTTCACACCTTTAAATTAATTTGGAAAAGCCTCGTCTGTCCAAACTGCTTCCTTAAGCACAATTATTGACAACTTGAATTTGGCAAGGTCCTGGCCTATAAAAGCGTGATAATTATTTAGTATTGGTAGCATTGCTAGTGTTTCTGTGCAAATATTCAGTGAAAGAAGAGAGCTGCATGTCTCAGGGTGTTAATTACTACAGAAGAAATAACTGTTTCCAAGGATTTTGTTCTCCTTCATAGTAGACTCTGGAAGTTGCAGTCAGATAACTTGGATCTTGAGGACTGTATGGCTTATTTCTGTGCAAGTCTGAAATCACATACTGTAAATGCCAAAATCGCCTATGCCGATGTGTCCAGAACACTGTTGCTATTTCAGATGCTGACTCAGGTGCTGGGGCAAGAACTGCTTTTAGTTTCGTTCGAGCCTCTCTCTGTTCAGGGTTGGTTTTGTAGATGAATATAGATGAAACTGATGTAATCTGACCCAACACTGTTGTGATCATCTCCTGTCATCCTGCAGTGGTGGGAAGTGCTTATGGTGGCAGTGCTAGACCTGAGCTCTGAGTTCCCAGAAGTTTCCTTTCTCTACTCCTTGACTCTGTTTACTTGGTTTGGAATGTGTAGCATTGAGAGCAGGAGATGAACTTATTTAATGACCTATTTTTAGTCATCAGCAATGGTGCACAGAAAGCTGGAGAAGGTAGGTAACAGCTGGCACTGAAAGTGTCAGAAAGAGACAATAGAGTAAATATATTAAATTTGGTAAATAAGGATGGAGCCAGAAGCTATTGGTTTAATATTATTAGTGTAGCTGAAAATTAGTGAGAATGGAGTTGTTTGCTAGTCTCTTAGGCAGTCCAATTTCCCAGCCAGACTGTTGGTGTTTTACTCAGAACAATAACACAGTGCTTTTCAGTTGGGTAAATATTGTTTGTCAATGACATTTAATGGGTATGAATGACATTGTGTGTTGAGTAATGCCTCTACACCTAAATAATTTACTATTTCATATTTTAACATCAGACTATCAGATATAGTTTGGTCCTTTGCTTTCACCAGGAATGTGGTTTGACACTGTTTGAAGGACTGCTATTGGATGGAGCCTTTTTGTGGCCCTTGTTAGAGTGTATTTTTGGGGGACCTGGGCAGAGCTTCTAAGTTGAGCTCATGTAACAGCGGCAAATAGAAAGGAAAAAATAGGAGTAGATTTGTAAAGTGAAACACATATTTTGTGCATATCTGGGGTTTAATTTAGATTTTGTTCCAATTTGTTCCATGGCCCGCTTGCTATCAATTAGAGCACTTTATATGCACATCTGGAGCACATCTTCTGTTAGTCCAGTTCATGTATTCATAGATTGCTTCACAACATAAGGTTAAATATGATGAATGCATAGGAAAACAAAAATGCTAGCATAAACATAGCTTCATTAGCCATGGATGTTTATGTACCTGTCTCCAGATCTGTTTTATACCATGTCATTAGTTTCATGTTGTGCCCATCTCATTAGACATGCTAATGTTACAGCCCTGCAGGACACGTTAAACTGAATTCCACTGCTTAATAAGCAGCTAGTATTTTAGTTATCTATTTTTAACATACACACACACGCCTGCTCCCCACACACATACTCTATTAAACAGGGAAAGCAAAGGCAAAGATGCTAGTTAATTTGCCCCGTATATTGGAGGGCTAATTCTCACTGGATTACTTTCATCTCACTAGCAAATGACAGAAGCTGCGTGTTACACAAATGAAACCATACTTGTGCTGGCAGAATCCTAATGAATGAATGAAGCTGCACTAAGTAAAGTACATCCCTTTCCTCATATATTTATGTCCAGGAGAAGTTTTGCTGACATTGTGACATCAGCAAACACCCACTGCACTTTGTTCTGGCAAAACTGTGGTCTAGACCTGGTCATATTTTACAGTCTGCAGTGCCTCTACAGTATGTGCAACACTTCTTCCTCTGCTGAAGTGGAGGTTACAGAGAATGATAGGACAACAGGATGGACCTGCAAGGCTTCATACAGAGTCTCCTTTCTGCAAACACTCTCAAACTTCCCCTGAAACAGAAACCATGTACTAAAGACTCCAAATCCTATGAAACTTGGGAAGTTCAATCACTTCTGGAAGGCCTGTTTCTTTGCTTCCATTACCTTCTGGTCTGCCTGATACAAGGGCTTCAAAAGAACAACACTGCTTATCTGGCAGGCTGGCAACAATCTTCTCTGAGTCAGAGTTTCTGTATCAGACATAGAGTGGGGGTTCAAGGAGATCTGATGATGAAGAAGGAGTTCTTGCCTTCTGCCTGTAAATGCTCCTTGACCATACATGCAGGGTGCAGAAGTGGTAAGGCATGTGGTGAATGCTATAGGTTGGTATGCAGGGTTTCATTATAGATTAATTACTTCATGCATGGGCTTTGAGGATTTAACTTGTGAGGTGCTGGTTTTACAGAGCTGGTAAATGTCCTTCCCAGGGAATGACTTTCTGAAAGGGACAGGGATGGGCATAAGGAAATGGGTAAATGGTTGCCCAGGTGTGAGCTTGTGCTGCTTTATGTGTTCTTCCTTGTCCAGATACAAAGCTTGAGTTCTTAGCCACTGGGTATTGACTTTTTTCCAGTGAAATAAATACATTTTAGGATGTTAGGCTCTGTATTACATTGGTAAGTCTGTTCTCCTTGGGCATGTATAGCCTCACATTATTATTGTTCATTAGTATATAAATGGAACCATTCATGTATACCCATTGTGCATTAAGGAAACCAGGCCTCTGTGGAGCCAAATTAGACAGACTGTGTGATTAGATCTGCTTGCTAAGGCACACAACACTTTTATTAAACCCAGAGTGCAACATGCAGGTCTGGGGAACAGATCCTCCGCTGAAGCATGCTGGCAGTACTCCCTCTAAGTCAGAGAGGGTGCTCTGATTTACACCATCCTCTCTATTTGGAGGAGGCAAAACATGTTAATTAAAAATCTGTCATGAGCAGCTTGTGATATTTGCTTCCAGCAATAGGGCAAGTGCAGTTCAACTGCCGCTGCTGCGGATATTGCCATCAAAAAAAGTCTCATTGTGCTACACTGCTATTACAACCTTTTGTAAATCAATGTCTGGTTTATTTTTAGTAGGACTTCATTTAAAAGTAACAAGTGTGCTCTAGTCAGTGCAGTGGCATGACTTCTTGTGCTTTTTTTGAAAATGTGAAGGTCATTAGTAGCAGGCTCTGTTGAGAAGGGTAATTTTTTATGTATATATTTAAAGTCATTTCTAGAGGGAGAGAAAAATGTGTTGTATAGCTATAAAATCCATCTCTGGGCAAAAATATTTTAAACAGAGAAATACAAAGTGTTTCTGAAGTAGTGATATCAGCTTCCTAATTAAGCAAACTCAAAAAACAAACAAACAAAAACAAACCAAAAAATCCCAAACAAAAAAACAACAGCAGCCCAAAAAATCCTAGTACAGAAAATCCACACAGCATCATGGTTAGTTCACCTTAAAAATACATTGTAATTGTCTTGTGTTCTAAAACTAGTAAATATTTAAATATCAAATTATGCCTTACATAAATCAAACAAATTAAACCCCAAAATATATTCCTGTTGGTTTTACTGTAGCTGCTTCTGGAGTATGAAACTGGGGAAATTCATCAGGAGCAGGCTTTAAATTAGGATAGATTTATTCAAATTGCACTGATGACTGTATTCAAACATGAAGAAAATTTATAATAGAAACATAATTTATTCTGATTTCATCTGAAGTTATTTTAAATCCAAAGAGAAGATAGAAAATCTTTGAAGGATAGCAGATTGGCACACACTCAGTTCCAAAAATGGTTGCTTCCAGTCAGAAGGTATATGAAGACAGATCTTATTAATGTAGTCCAATAATTTCCCAGAGCAGTCTTACCTTTGTATAAAATTGTAAGAAAAAAATAAAAATAAAAGGTATGTTAGTTCATTGTGTCATCAAAAAGTGTGAAACTTTTTTTTTCTAAGTTGCACTGTAGTACTGTACTAAGGTGAGTGTTTTATTCTAACTTGAGTTAGAATATTCTTGGGTGAAGCTCAGTTTTACAGAGTAAAAGAAAGCATTACTTCTAGTCCTGAATATAACACATCTGTGGACTGTGGAAGTCATCCAATTCCAGCTTTAAATAGTTGGAATATAGCTGTAAAAATTTTAACTATGTTTTCTTGAAGCTAGGGCATTTACTCCCGTGACCAGATTGGATTATTCATCAGTAATAAGAGCAGAAATTACCACTTTCTTTGCATGTTTTACTAGAAGAAGGCAAAGCTTTAGGACAGAGCAGGTACTGACCTCCATGTGTCACTGCCATAGAGAAGGAGTCACTGTGGGTGCGATGCCTTGGGCACTGCTTTTCATGGGCACCGAGGAAAAGTCAGAAGCACCAGTGTCTTTTTTCATCCTGAAGTGTCAAAATATCACTTGAAATTGAGAAACAACAAACTAATTTTCTTCACTTAGTTCTTTTTCTGACCAGCAGTTTTTTCTGAGGGCACCGTTCTTCCGGCTTAAAGGCCAAACAAAGCTATGGCAAATGCCATTGCTCCATGAGTTCTTCCTGCTCTTTTGTATATGGACAACTTTGTTTGCAAATCCATAGGGTTGAATGTCGCCATATCTATATGGTCATACTGGCTCAGCCATTTATAATATATATTTGTTTGGGGAGGGGGGTGGTTGGTGTTTGTTTCTCACCCAAAGAGAATTATTAAGGCTTAATGTTTGACTGGGAAGGCTCTTGGGGGAGGGAGAGAGGGACGGAGGATGCTGTGCTCAGTGTACCTCATTGATAGGCATAAGAAGATGTCGTCTTAAATCTGCCCTCTTTGGCACAATGCTTTGTGACAGAGAGGACAAGTTAAAGACAACTCCTCCTCTGCCGTGTTGCCTTGTGCCAGAGAGGCTGGCTCAGTCAAAAATTCACAGCTGTGTCACACAGTTTAGAAATTAGGTAGAAGTGTTACTATGAACCTTCCTATAATAATAATTGGGGAGGCTCAGGTTATTTTTCCTCTGAATCTACATAGATTTAATGGTTTAATGTTTTTATTTCAAATCTGAAGTGTTAAGGTGCTAGCTCTTTGCATACAATTTGAAGAGGGATATATAGGGCAACCACTGATTTTTCTTTTTTTTTTTTTTGCAATTACTGTTGCTTGCTTAGTATTAATGTTCTGTACTTTTTTGTTCAAAGTGTAATAGATTACTGTTGATAATGCAATTTTTGTATTCATGAATTGCTCTTAAAAGCGTCTGATACCACAGCTGTATAACCATCATCAATATTCATCAACCACATCATGACTAGGCTAATCATAGTTGACCTGTGGTATTGATTTGTCATGCAGGAGTGAACATGGAGTCGTTCAGGGCATTATTGCTGTTACAATGACAATATCACAATAAACTTCTGTAATTTCCCACAGCTGACATGCATGGCAGATGAGAGTTAATTTTAGTAATTCCTATATGTTCATCTTACAGTGTTTTCTTGTGTACATTTTCTTTATAAAGTCTTCAACTGTGTCTGTTTTGCTTATTGCCTTACTGATGCTACTTGTCTGAATAAATCATGGTAGCACGACTGCTGCAATACCTAAAAAATGTATCTGAAAGGTCTGCTCTCTTTGTCCTAAACAAGGTGTGATTGAGGTTCTGCTCAAAGTAAGAGCAACTCTATGCCTTGCAATAATATTAGTATCAAGAAAACTCTTATCTGAAATTTGAATGCTGAAATCCTCTCATCTGAAATCCTGAACACCCTGTTTCTTAGAAAAAGCCAGTGGGAGCTGAGGAAAGGCAAGTCTGAAAAAGAAAGCGTGTGAAATTTGTTACAGAAATTAAGGATAAGTGTATTTTCATATGCACAATGCATACATATATCATTATAATTACCTACATGGGAATTTGCTATTTAAATATCTGAATGTAAAATAATCTAAATTTAATGCTAAATAAATATTACATCATGCTTCTGGGTTTTTTTTCTGCTTGATAATGTGTCTAGGCTGTCACAGAGTCAGTTTTAAGTTGTTGAATGTGTTTTGTCTTCTGAGCTCATATAGACTTAGCATAGCCATTCTGTGTAAATATAAATATAATATGGCTTAAATTATTGTTTTTCCCTAATGAAAAGCAATAGGACTGTTGATATTCTTCTGTTAGATATCAATATATGTTGTTGCCTGAATTAAAAGATTCTCAGTGTTAAAAAAGATGAATCGAGTTTACTAATAAATACTACATACATATAGTAATTTGTATCAGATTATAACAGATAGTTATTTGAGGCTGAGTGCATTTATAAAATTCACTGGTTTACTACTACAAATATGACTGAATACATGTGCTGAGAAATGCATCAGTGCAGCTGCTAAAAGGTTCATTCTCCTCAGAAGGTCAAATAAAGAAACTACAAATGCATAATTAAGATCAAAAAGAACAATTCTCCTATGTCAGTACCTATTAATTGGATTATAATGGTAGAGACTGCAGAACACAGAAAAGAATGAAATTTTTACCTGCTGTGCAAGCAAAATCGTGGTGAGAACCAGAGAGGTACAGTATATCCAAAATGATCTATTATTATCATATTCAACTGGCTGAAATGTACATTAAGTTTTTATTCATAAAGTAAAATAAGATGTCAACGAACACAGCTTAAGATGATGCTGTTGCAGTGGCATTTCTGTTTCCTTATGACCATTATGCAAAACCATATTCTAGGAATGTGGGATTAAAGGGAACATTTGGATCTCTGAATAAACACACCCTTCCAGTAGCAGATCCAAGAGCTTGGGTAATGCATATGAAAATTGCTTATGCAAATTGTATTGTTAAAACACGAAAGGCTTTTAAACAGCTGTTAAAATGCATTAGATTTCAAAAAAGCCCAAGAAAATAATGTGTTTATCCATCACTTTAGTGATTTGAATAATAGCTAAAGGCAAGTCAGTTTATATTCATCTTTGTTTAAATTTATACATGTAGCAAGTTACGCTGTTCACACTACTAAAGATCTTACATACCTGTGTCTTAACAGTGATGAGAATCTTCTTAAAATAATGATATAATGAAACAATATTGATTCTTCCCTCTGTCAGACTGATAAAATATTTCCCATGCTAAATTCTGCTGCAGCATGAGATACCTTCTTGATCATAAGATTGCTTCAGAGATTCAAAGCATGGTTCATGTCAGGTACAGTCCGTCCACAGTGCCTATCCTGTGAATGTACATTAACCTGAACCTTTCCAGCATTTCAGGGCCAGGCTCTAAGCAGCTTAGCAAATCCTTCTTTGTCTGCTTTGTGCTAAAATTATCAAATTGTTTTCTTGGATTTGCTGGTGAATGTAAATCCAATAAGAGCATGTCACAGGAACTGTTAAGGTGATTTCTAACCCCACTGATTAGTACATTCCTGTGTTTTCACGAGTACGGTGGCATGGCAAAGAGCATATTTTGCAGCTAGATGAATTGATCTTCTTGGTGTTGCTGTCTGTAAAACAGGACATTCATATGGGCTCTTTACTTACTTATTTAGGGAACAAGAACATCAGTTCTGCAGTTTGACACCTAAATGAAGAATGATGTGGTCATCATTGTCTGAAAGATGACATTTGTCACAGAAGTTCTTTTCCTGATAGATTTTTCCCCATTTCCCAAAGCTCCTTGAGGATTTGAAGACATCCAAGATGTTGGTTCAGGACAGTGAATGTCTGACTAGTGCTGTGGGTAAATTGGAGAGAACAGAAGGCTTAGATGAAGAAGTCCACTTCATCTAGCCTGCATCACTGTCCAATAGAGAGAAAATGCAGAAATTTTCAGAGTCTGTGTTTGCAACTAAAAAGGCAGCTGGGAGATCAAGTTAAAAAAAAAAAAAAACAGAATCTATGAAAGGCACCATGTAATTGTAGAGTGACACAGTCCATTTCTCACCAGAACTTGAGGTAGCATGAAAGACAAGTATAATCAAATGAGGAAATGGACACATTTTGGTTGCTTAGGGAAGGAAATCTGGACCTGGCATTTTAAAGCAGTGGGACACTTCAGTACATCTTAGATCAATCTTCTTTCTTTGTGTTGCTGAGGTTCCTCCCATGTCTAACTCCCAAATTTATGACAAGTCATTACTGTGCTGATATATTGCCTCCAGTTTAAAAATGATAGTTCTGAGACTGCAGTCCAGGGCTCACTGAGCTCAGCCTAAGGACTTCCATTTATTTCAGTGCTCCTTTACAACGGGCACTATATTAATGGGAATGGTACTTAATGTAGATGGATTATTCCTATTATAACACAAGCTGGGCACACATACTTCATGTGTTCTGTGTGGGAATGCCATTAACCTTCTTTTTTTTTAATGGAGCAATATTTTCATTTTGGCTAAACCACAAGCTGAGTCTTCTAAGCCTGTGTTACTAAAATTTCTCTATTAGTGAAAGTAGAGTAATATTTCCAGGCACACATCCACTACCATGCTGCTTGCATTTTGTCTAAACTTTGATTCCTCACACTTCCTAGAGATGTGGCTTGCAACCTTGAAGTTGCAGTATAGCCACAGGAGCCAAAGCATGCTAAAATTTATAGAAGTTTCCCTTTTGAAATAATTAACTGGCTGGTTCTCCACTGGCAGTGTATTCATATGATTTCACTGGACTCTGTCTTTAATTCAGTTTTAAATACTATTTTATTCTTTTTGTTGCACCCTTGTACAAGGGAGTAATGACAATAATCAGTCTGCATCCAGGATTATCTAGCCTCTTGCTGAGTTAGGATGTACTTAGAAAACAAAAACCTTTAGGGAAATTATCCAGCTATTGGGAAAATTGAGCTGTAGGTGCAGAGACACCTGAATTGGTCCCACCAAGGCCAGTTCAGGTATCATACTGCCTGTAAAGCAATGCTTCAAGCAAACTTAGACATTCCCACTCTGTAGGAAGGTCAGACCTGCTGGGAGTAGGAATTTGTAATCCCATTTTGGTTGTCTCAGTCCTCTGCTACTTGAGAAAGGAAGAGCTGACTTAATTTCCCTGACAGTGTTGGAAGGCACTTGCCATTCAAGTTTACCAAAGAGAATTGCTTAAGTGAGTCACTGTACTTGAAGAAGTGGATCCTGTTTCCCAAAAAAATTAAGTTTCCATCATGAGGTGAAAGGAAGTGGAGGGTCATGAGCATTTATGAGGAATCTTCTGCACATTAGGGATCTTCTGCTGAAAAAAATTCAAATTTCTTGCTTTTGGGGCAGCTCGACAGCCCTTTGTGTTTGGGATCTCTCCAGGAATAAAATTGCTGAGGCCTGCAGTCAGTGAACGTATAATTTACATAACTGTGGTTGACTGATGGTAAACTTCCCTTTTGCGACTCTGTTAGTAACATAATGTCATATGTAGTGCCTGCCATGTTAGGGGCAGTCTTGGCCTGTCTTGGCGTGAACGACTTCCAAAGGAAATGTGTACTTTAGCTGCCTGACCCTTCTGGCTGTGCTCTACCTTACCTAATTGTTAGTAGTTTTAGGATGTTACATCTGTGCCTGTACCTTTGTATATGTGCTGCATGTGCAACTACTATTAAGAAGAGTTTTATAATGCAACTTAAAAATCTGTTCAAATCAAAGTTAAGCAATGAGTAAGGCATCTTTAGCATCTTTTTTCTGTGGCTGTCTGGCGATGCAAGTGGATCTGTGAGCTGAGCTGCACTGCTGGCAGAGCCGCAGCTGCTGCTCAGCATAGCCTGGCCAGCAGAGCCATCTGCTGATAGCTCCGCACAGGGAACGCCCTCAGCCCCGGCTGCACCACGGCTGCTTGTGAGAACTTACTCAGAAGTGGTAGCAAACTTCATTGCTGGTGGAAGAATGATTTATTTATCGAGTAGGTGCCTGCCATACTGAAATGGGGGCTTGTCCAACCCTCTTTTGAAACTCAGGGGGAAGCTCCATGCAGGTGAAGGAAGCTACAGGGAGTATTTGCAAAGGTACTATCCATTATCTAGAACTTTTGTGATGAGATTTTATTTGCTATTTTAATAAAATCAATGACAAATTAGTATTCATCATTTTGTCAGGTTGGTTTTGAATGCAGGCAAGGTGGACAGTGTTAGGAATCCGTCCCTTATGTTTACACTTCTCTCTTCCATGGTTGCATTCCCATTGCCCTGTTTCTGCCTGACTACGGCTCTTTGTTTGCCTACAGTAATTCCATTGTATGGCCCCATGATTTGACAACACAGGGTTATTCTCATGAATCCTGTCAGTCCCAAAAAAGGTGCACTCGTGTGACTGAGGGGCAGCTGTTAACTGCAGGAACACAGGAATTGCTAGAACCCAGCAGAGCACTGCTCTACATTGTCCCTAATCCTGGCTCTGACTGTGACCAAGCTAGGGACTCTAAAGGAAACACAGTGTGCTAGATTCAGGTTGCCTATCCATATCTTCTATAAATCTCTATTTTAAAAAGGAAATAAAAGAGAACAGCCTGTGGCTTTCTTTTCAGCTGAGACTTGTCAAAGTTCTGAGAGCAAAAGAGTCGATTTTGTTGCTTCCTCAAATTTTTTTGTGCTGTTGAAAATATACTGGATTTACTCTGCAAGGTTCCTGCAAGCCATGTCATGGGTGGTGCTGAATGCATCTTTTATAGCACAGTTGTTACAACTCTATACCACATAGCAGGAAAAGCTCAACTTAATGATCCTCAATTTATACCCTGAAGCATAAAAGCTGGTAGAATTTCTTGATAACAATGAAATAGTTCTGTGTGATTTGTTGTCACAGTCACACTTTTGCAAACATAAACAAATCAGAATATACTGAAAGCATCTAATCAAGTGTTGAAATCTGAGAGAGAGTCTACAGCTTCTTGATTGATAATTCTTGCAAATGAAGGGAACAGTAGATGAAGACGTAAAGGCTTATACTGAATCTCAAACAGTCCTGCCTTGGTCTTAATTGGTATCTCTAACTTTTGTGTCATTTCCTTCTCAGTAATTAAATATAGCCTTTGACTGATGAACACTTCTTGCTACTTCTAGAAGATGCTTCTTTGTTACAGCTATGATTATTGCATGTATCTTACATGTAATTTTAAAGTTGTATTTTGGAAATTGTCATCTTTGTGATCAAGATAGTGCATTAAATGCAGATAGGTACAATAGGGGAAAGTGATTATTTTAATGCGTTGAATACTCTATGAAAGTGTAAATCTGTTGGGCTTTTTCCAGACAATATATTGCATATACATGTATATATTTTTAAGGCTCTCTCTGCAGTTAAATGGAAATAAATGATTAAATCAGATTTTTCAGGATATATAAATAGCTGAACTAGGCTGGTTATCTCCCAGTGCTGTCCCTGAGCAAGCAGAGGATATTGATGGGAATAGCTACATCCACTTCATCCTCTTGGATAATCCTCCAGGGGAAAGCAAGTAAACAACTAGGAGCAGACAAACCCAAGCTTTGATACCTGATGAACAATTCCAGTCCAAGGTTGTGTTTTGAAACAAATTTTGACCTGTCTAGATTTGAACTCTTTAATTTCTGCAGTAAAGAAGTTAGTTACAAAATTTTGCTCATTTGCAGCAAAAGTATTCTGTCACTGTGATTTCCACTCATATAAGAGGAATAAAAGCTATTTAAACACCAGTCACCTACCCATATGCACCATAGCATATTACCCTTCAGCAGCAAGTGTGGAGCAGTTCTGTACACAAATTCATGCACGTAAATGTCTGCCCTCCTGGCTGTATCCACCCTGTGCAGCACAGCAGCAGTGCCTTGGCCACCTGCCAGCCCAGGCCCAACGCCACGACTCTTATCAAAATGTTCCCTGGCACAATTTAGTGAGGTGATAAGCAGTACAGCACTACAGCAAGCAGGGAAAGCAAAAAGTGGCCACTACTGGCTCTAATACACAGTCAGGTAATCAGGCCCCATGGCAAGAACAGGAGCCTGCTGATTACTGGCTGAACAGCACTAAGAGCTGTGAGGTCAGTCTAGTACATCCCAGTCAGATCTGTTGTTATCCCAAACGCTTCAGGCCCCACACTGGGCACCAAACAGCACTGCTGTGGTTTCACCCCCTCCAGGAGCTGGGCCCCGCACAGCCACTCACTCCCTCACCCCCTCACTCACTCCCTCACTCACCCCCTCACTCACTCCCTCACTCACTCCCTCACCC
>VZRS01012338.1:153483-251493 GCA_013398055.1 Ifrita kowaldi
CCTCACTCACCCACTCACTCACTCACTCCCTCACTCCCTCACTCACTCACTCCCTCACTCACTCTCTCACTCACTCCCTCACTCACTCACTCACTCCCTCACCAGCGGGATCAGGAGAGAATTGGAAGAGTGAACTAGAAAACTCACAGGTTGAGTCACAGACAGTTTGATAGGGAAAGCAAAACCTGCGCAGAAAAGCAAAACAAAACAAGAAATTAACTCACCACTTCCCATGGGCAGGCAGGTGTTCAGCCATCTCCAGAAGAGCAGGGTCCATCACGTGTAATGGGGACTTGGAAAGACAAATGCGACCATTCCAAATGTCCCCCTCTTTCTGCCTTCTTCCCCCCACTTTATATGCTGAGCATGATGTCACATTGCCTGTAATATCCCCTTGGTCAGTTTGGGTCACCTGTCCTGGCTGTGTCTCCTCCCAGCCTCCCATGCACCTCCGACTTCTCTGCCAGCGTGGCCGTACGAAAAGCAGAAGAGGCCTTGGCTCTGTGGAGGCCCTGCTCAGGAATAACAAAAACATCTCTATATTATCAACGCCGTGTTCTGCACAAATTCAAAACACCCCATACCAGCCACTGTGAAGAAAGTTAACTCCACCCTAGCCAAAACCAGCACAATCTGCCTTACTGATACCAATCTAGTTTTGAGGTTTTTTTGTAGATTTTCATTGCTAAGAAATTCAATCCTTTATGTATTCCCTTTCAACTGGTGGGTCGTCTTTGTATTTTAACTGCTTTTTAGGAAAGTATATGTTTCTTCACCTTAAAACTATTCTCTCTCTTTCATCTCCTAAAATTTAACAATTATTACAGGAGGGAATTGGAAAATGGAAGCCTCAGCCCTTTTTTTAGAACTGTTCTTAATAGTTGGAGAAAATAGCTGGATAGCTATAATCTTGAAAAGATAAAAAATTCATAAGGGAATAATAAAATCTCGATTTTTACTTGATTGACAGGATTCCCAAATCATAAAAATGCCATCTTACCCTAATTAACTTGTTCTTTTAGAGAGAAACACTTGCTGTAAACCGTGAGGTGAGAAAGCAAACAGATGTTCAGTGGCTTTTTTATTTTCATTTTTTTCCGAAGGCAAACTCTCAAGAGTTCTTGAAAAATACCTTTACATGATAAATCTTGAAGATGAAAATGGTATTTAAAAATATTGCTTCTCTACACTTACCTCACTACAGTCAAATTTTACCACAGAGCATAGCACAACCCCCAGAGAACTGGAGTCTGTCACTCAGGTCTGGGATGTGGTTATAAGTGGGAATCAGCCTAACTGAAATGAGTAGGAGAGAAACAGGAGTCTAACCTGATGGATTAGGGATCTTGAGGGTGATTACATCTGCCTGCTTCTCATCCCATGGTTTTTTACAGTGGTTGTAACATTCCTGGTGCATAGAGTGTATGAAGATGATCACTTGAGAGATAGGCTTGAAAAGGGAGTAGATGAAGTATAAATCAATTCAAGTGCAATAGAGAAAAAGTGAAATTAATACATCTGTGCTTGGGGCATTTGTGATTGTCAGCAAAGATGCATTCACTTATGTCACATGAGGGTAATCTGGTTCATGCAGGTTTGTATGTAATCTGGGGAGATCTTTGAGCACTGCAGTATGATATAGTGTAGATTTTGATTGACTCACTCTGAATGTGTAATATTCAGAACAGTCACTTAAGCAAAATCTTCCATTTTGAAACAGGAGCAATAACAAAGTTTGTTTGCTCATGGCCTGTCTTCAACATTTGTGTGGAGGAGTATGCCCTAGGAAAAGTGAACTGCAGGGTTTTGTGTACCTCATTTTTGGAATAGTTCCAGGTTAGATTTGTGATTTTCCAAGCCAAACTCTGCGGTTCTCCAAACCAGTCTGGTCACTGGATCAGCTGCTGCCTTGCTGCAGCTGTCCTGGGCTATAATGAGTGTGGAGCATTTACCCCTATTTGTGGTCTTTGAGCTGAATGCAGGTAAGCAACTACCAATATCAGTTGACACACACAAGTTTGTAAATAATGACTGGATGTTGTTTTGAAAGAGATACTGTTGTTCAAATCAATTTGAGAGTCATAAAAAAATTTGGGAGTGAGGCAGCAGCAGCTGCATTAATTTTATTTGCCTATGCCATCCACATTAGAGGAGATGATAATTTGTCTTTCCAAGTTCAGGAACTGTTAACAACCCTAGCTGTTGTAGGCCAGCCTGAGATCAGGTAGTTAATCCCCAAAAAAGGCTCACTGCATAAAGTTGCTCCTTGGTCACCAGTGACTCACCAGTTAGTAGGAGATTTCAGGTTTCTGCCTATAGAAAAAATTACTTAACCCTACTTTATCTATAACAAGTACAATATACTGAAAGTGTAATTAAATGCATCTAAATTGTGTAAGACCCGCAACATTAAAAGCAAAATAAAAAATATAAAAAAGAAGTGTAACTTACAGAAAGGAAAAAAAAGAGGGTATGTGATATAGAGAAGAATAAGATATGTGGACCCAGCAGCAGTCATGTTTTTGAAGAATCTTTCTGAAACTGAACAAGAAAAATGTTTAAAAATATGGGGAGCTACAGTGAAGGAAACATTCCATCTGGCTCTGGTGGGAGGTGACTGGTAATAGGACAGAGCTGAGTCTCTGGATGGTATCGTTGTGATAAACTGAAAATCTGTGCATTCTCTTTTTTTCTGGTACAATCTGACTATGCTAGAAGCATGGTTATGTTTTATAGGAAAAGAAAATAAAGAGTTAAAAGGAAATGTGATAGCATAATCTGCTGACTGTCTAGGTAAGCAGAAAAACTCCTGACAGTTGCAGAGAAAAAGAATTTTGGTGCAAAATGGAATTTTCTGTGTGTATATATTAAAATTATGATTAATGAGTAGTGATGAGTAGACTTTCTAGTAGTAAACATGATTTTCTGAACATGCAGCTTGTTTGAAATGCCATGGTTTCATGGAAACATGGAAAATTCTGCCATGGACGTGCCTAATATATCTGTAAAGGAAGCGTTACATTAATAATGACCATTTGTTCACTTTATTTTTAACCTATTTCTTACCTTTTTGATTCATATGCTTTTCAAATTAGATTTAATAATGTGTATTTTGCTTTTTCTGTTCCAGCGAATTCGAGATCTAGAAGATAAAATAGAACTTCAAAAGAGGCAACTCAAAGAAATTGAGGAAAAGGTAAATACCTGTCTGGGCAGTACCAATGGATTTTTTTCCATATAAGATTGTTTTTCTCTGTTGTACTGATGTTAATAGTACTTAACCTAATATCACAAAATCTATTTTAAAACAAGATAAAATTTGAGTTTGAGTCTTTGCTGCATGAAATGCAGCTCTGTCCCTAATCTGCTCAAACTAATTTCCTATTCAGGATTTCTGCCAATTACAGGAAGGAATCAAGGAGCCTGGAGAGATTTTAGACTAGTAGAAGGAGGATTTGTTGTGGTTTAGATCAAGAAAGAACAAAGATTTGTCTCTGAAAAAATTGATTAGCTCAGCCCTATTCTTTGGATAGCATTGCTTTGCAAAACTTTCAAGTACTGAAAAATAAAACAAAATTAGTGAAGTGCCTGTGAAACACTACAATTAGGGAGTATTTCTTGCTTTAATATAGAAACAAGTTAATATAATGGATCCAAAAATTTTTTTAAGAGGCTCTGATCAAGGCTTCAGACAGCAAATGAATTTGTGTCACTGTGGTTCCCAAGCAAGGGATGGCACAAGGTTCGTGGACTATGGGCTCAGGTGTTTCCCAGGTCTGTGGAGTTTAGACTGCTCTGCAGAGCATGGGCTGACAATGGGTCTTTCTCGAGGCCCCAGCAGAGTGGTTTAGTCATGTTACTGTTGCTGAACCTGTGCCTAGATCCCAACATGAGTCACATCATCCCAGGTTCATTTTCTCCTGCATTTATGGGTATGTAATCCTACATAAACCTACTGCTGGGGTGAATGGAGAAGTTAGTGGAGTTTTCAGTAATTGGTTTTTTTTCTCTTGGGATGAGAATGGGATAAAAGGGTAAAAGGAAGACTTTTGCAGGACTCTGAGGGGTGTTGAAAGGGGTCCATGGGGTTTGCAGAACAGAGAGAGGCTTTGGGGAGCAGCTCACTGGCTGTGGAAAAGTTTCTTCCTCACCCTTCTCTGATCTCAGCATCCCTTCATCTGCTTTCAGGATGTGGCAGTCCTCCCAGTTGCACTTCTGTCAACTATTCCAATTCCCTCAGCATCTTCCTTGGCCCTTTCTGCTCCCACAGTAGTTGTCCTGCGCTTTCCAGACTGTGCTATCTATCTGGGTTTGTGGAAGAGCCAGGAGAAGAAGAAGCTGGGCTGTCTGGTTGCTAATTATCGCTTTACATCACCCCCACAAGACCTGGTTGGGGCTGCTCTGTCTGCATCCATTAGGAAAGCGGTGCTCCATGTTTGCATTAGCAGGGAAACACAGGCAATATTCACCCTTAAAAGGGCTCTTTTGCTGCCTTTGCCCTCTTCTGCCTCAGACCACATTTATACCTGAAGCTGTTCCTGCCTAGCAGCCAGTGGTGTCTAAGGTGCTACACTTAACTCCTCAAAGCAGAGGAATGTTGAGGGATAGGCAAGACTTGTATGTAGTAATATGTATTTAAACCCTGATGGTGTGCACTAGCCAAGCTCTCACTCAAGACCAGGATTCTACACCTGAATCCAATTGGGTCTACCTCAACCTAAAGTGCTCATTAACCTCCTACAAACAGCTGTAGCTGCAGGGCGGGTACAAGCCCTATAAATCTAGCCCTGGGAGGAGCCAGGGTTGGGGTGGTTGTTCTTGGTTGCTGTGTGCTGCTGGAGCTCTGCTCTGAGAAATCATAATCCAAAACTCAGAAAACTGTGAGCTCTGGCACACTTGTACATATTAATTATTTCAAATATTGCTGTTTATCCATCTATTCTAAAAATTCAATATCTCTAGATGTTGCTATTGCCAAAATGTAAGCCTTTAAGGCATTGTCATTACAGTTAACAGAGTAGGTATTGGATTAGCCAGACTGATAATTTTGGAAATGGAAGATAGCATTATCTCTGCTGATTCATCAGCCAGATGGATGCTGAAAAGCACTGGGAAAGAAACAGCTTAATCACAAGCTTAGCAGAAAGCTGGTAATGAGTTAAAATTATTAACATCCTCTTTGCTTTAATGTTACATTAGCAAGAGACCTCAAAAAAGCTTCATTTCTTTCTATTAACCTTCAGCTTCTGGATGGGTGGAGGGCTTCCTTCTATCTCTATTACATTTGAATTATTTTTTTCCCTGGGATTAAATCCCATTCTGAATTTGATGGCCCAAAGGAAGATTATGTTGTCAGGGAATTAATGAATGATATAATTTTACCTCATTGTTCTTCTGAAGGTTTAATGCATTAAAGGGTGCAGACTGACACCTACATGCTACTGATACTGAGCACAATAATTTCTTGTGGAGAGAAGTCTGATGCTTTTGAAGGAACAGCAGCATTTATAGCTGAGTCTCGTTGCTGGTGGTAGCTAAGGGCAGTGCACCACTTACTGTGTCATGAGTATGACTTTTCATTTTCCTTTAGGTGTAGATTCAATTTTTAAGTTTCGTGTAAAATTCTGTCAAATCAGAACATAAGGATTACAATATTTCTGCCCTATAGATTCTTCAGCAAACTGTCCTGCTTCTAAAGGCTATACAAAAGAATGATATAAAATCTCAGTTTTAATCTGAGTTGATACATGAGGAACAAGTGCTGTTTAAATACATCATGCTCTTCTCATAGCTGATTGTCTGCTATTTCAGTTGCATTTAGGTTGTGCCCTTGGCTTGGTAAGTCTTGGTTCAGGAAAGCTTTAGTGTGTGTAATTATAAGTACTTCTTTAAGGGAATCACAAAGCCAAGCCTAATACTTGTGTGGTTAAAAAATCCACAGATGTTGCCGTTGTAAAAATGTCCTCAAATACTGATTTTTTTACTGCTTTTTAGAGTAAGATTGGTATACAGTGTCTTTCTTTCAGATCAGCTCAATTAATGATGTAAAACTAACTGCTGTAATGTCATTGGATTTCATATTACATATCTTACATCTTCTTTCTTTTCTTTTTTCCTCATTTTCTTTTGATCTTATGTTATAGTTTTTGTTCCTTTTTTTGTTTTTTTCACTAGCATTCATTCTGTGGCCTTGATGACACAACTGAGCCGAGACGTGTGGTTGGTATTCTTTATATTTCTTTGTACTTGGTTTTTGACTCCTAGGTTTTGCCATGTTTTGGGGATTGTTTGTAAGACCCTGAAACCATGAGGAAGGGCATCCTGGTTTTGCCTGCAGAAGAGGAAGAGTCACCTATAAAATCCAGCTGGGATAGTTCCCTTCCTAGATTTCTGCAGAAAGTCATTGGGTTTTCAATGAGAAATGATTTTGCATCCAAAGATACTTAGTGCATTAACTGCAGTGAGTGCTTTCCATTCTTGCAGAGCAGGTGCATTTTGTCTGAAAGTTCAGTTATTGCTGTAAGATCCTGCCTTCTGTCCTGCTGGATGGAGAGGTAGCAAACAATGTTTGGTTTAAGTTTTCCTGTCTAAGAAGGCCTGTGAGCATATCTACCCATGCAAAATAACGAGTTCATTTTACTTCCTCAAGATCCTTGAGGCTATGAGATAACTTAGGAAATAATAACCAATTTTCCTGTTAGGAGGTGATTTGAAGGTTGCAATGTGACTGACACAAGATGGAAAGGGTGAGGATAAAAAACCTCTGTGTCTCTCCCTTGAGACACTGCCATCATTCTCACTGTCCATTCACAGTGTCCTGATCATTTCAGCTCAGTGCAAAAGGCAGTGAATTTCTTCAGCTAGAGCAGGAGCCATCGTGGCATTACTCACCTTTCACAGAGAACAAGAGGGAAATGCAATTTAGAAAATCAGTCCCTGTCCTCTTCCCTGAAGCAATTCAAGTTCCACATTGCCTTTCAGAAAGGATGGTAACTCAAAAGCCTGGCTGTTAGAGGATTAAACTATGCTTTAAAGCTATTGAATATTATACAGTATTTGTGTTGTTACTGTTGTTGGGTTTTGTTTTGTTTTGTTTTTTAACCTGATAATACATTGTGCTTTTACCTTTACAAAATTTCCAAGTTTTTTCTTCCTTGTAATGTGTTGTGAATTCTATTCAAGGAATCTCCTTATAGTAGGAGTTTATTCAACATCTTTGAAACTGCTATCAAGTACTGTATGATGAAAAAGAATGATGACAGGAGTTACCCCAAGACCCTATGATATTTACCTTACATTAAGCATGAAACAATATTTTCTTCTGCCTAGATCTCAAGTACTCTTGAGAAATCAGACGTGTATTATCGTGGGCTCTTTCTAGGGTTTATTCAGGTCCAGTATGTTCAGTTATCATTTTTCTGTTGATGCTCTTTGGAACTTGCTCTGGGCTTTCGTTAAAAGCATTGTTGCTTATGCTTTTTATTTTTCAATAAAATGGTAGTAGGTGCAGATGGGTGGAATGTAATTCTCAGGAGTTATTGTTTTCTTACAAGTGCAGAGCTTTCTTTTGGTTGTTAGAAGTTGAAAAGTAGTTGAAATTGAGCATAATTTTCAGTACTTTCAGGATTTCTTCTGAAATTTCCTTTATTTTGTAAAAAATTGAGCATATGCTTGTAGAGAGGTGTTTGAAGAAAGGTGAAGCCTTGTGGTAAACTATTCACCTTTCCACAGTTTGAAGTAAATTTTTGGACAAGATCAGATAGGACAGATGCCATTTTTGGTTAAGATAAGTTTGAAAGAGTAATGTTAAAGAAGTCACCAAACTATTGTCTTTGGAATTTCATCCAGGTTTTTTATACCAGTTCCAGTTAGAGGTGCTAACATGTGGATGAATATATTTGTTTTTAAAT
The DNA here is from genome assembly GCA_013398055.1 of Ifrita kowaldi. Lineage (NCBI taxonomy): Eukaryota > Metazoa > Chordata > Aves > Passeriformes > Cinclosomatidae > Ifrita > Ifrita kowaldi. The sequence goes on from VZRS01012338.1 coordinate 161,394, forward strand.
ATGTTGAAAAATATACTGGCAAGTCTACAGATACTTTATAAACATTCAGTAAACTTAGTGAAATCACCAGCATTTAAAATACTTTGACATACTATGCATTCAAGAGATCTATAGGTTTCCATGCTGATATTAGCTGATAGTATTCTGGGTTCCCCTTGGATTAAAAGAGAAAAAAAACAATTAAAAAGAAATTGCAAATATGAATAGTCTCCAGAAAATGCATTGTGCTGATATAATGTGCTACTCTTCCTGTTAACAGTAAGTACTTAAGTAATGAAATTTAAGCTTGGTGAGAAGCATTTTGAGGAGATAACACAGGGGTAATGACTGTATATCCACATAACTACTCAGCTCTTGACATTTCTAGGAGTGCATTGTGGTGCTGGTGAGAAGGGCAATGTCCTTTAATTCATCTTGCCAGAGGTGAATCTGTCTCTGATTAATCTAACACAGAAAAGCCAATTTTAAGGTACTTAATTGTAGTTGGACTTTTGAACACTGTTAACTATTTCAAGGCAAAACAGGCGATTTACTTATAGTAATTTTGGTTTCAGTTATTTTGAAGGTAATATAAAACATTCAGAAAGACATGGTGCTGTCTGGGAATTTAGGGTTGGATACCAACACTTATTTCTAAAGTAATGTTTTTTATCTAAAGCTCAGCAGACTTTTTCTTTTCTTTTTTGTTTTTGTTTTCTGTTTTGGTTTTTGTTTTGTTTTGTTTACAGGCTGTTAAAAGAACTTATGGCGTGAAAAGCTGAGTCCACGTGCAAAAATACAGAAAATATTTATTAAGCAGCTTTAAATTGGTGCATTTTTTCATAAAGCAGTTTGCATAATACTTGAAGCTGCAAAATATTTGAAATCAGAGATTTTTTTAAAGATATGGCTTCAAGCTGGAAAGATTTCACAATCAAATAAGGACCAGCACATCATAAACACTGGAAAAAAAAATATAAACAGAACTTACACTCTCACACCAACCAAACAGCAGAAAAAAATACAAGTGCAATTACTGGCTGCTATGCGAACTGTTATCTACCAAATGGTTTTCTTACAGTACTGAGATTTTTGTCTCCATACTGCATGCTTTCAACAAATGTGGTTTGCATCTCACCCAAGAAACACAGGATCTCCTTTTTAATATCTATATAAAAAAAACTAAGTGTTTGACATTAAGTTGTCTATAGTAAATAGCTGACAGGAAGCAAACTGTTCAAAGTTGGAAACAAATAAAGATTTACAACCCTGCACTGGTAAAATTCATATTAAATTCATTAGTTGGAAATCCACAGGTGCGGAAAGGATGGGTTTTGGAGAAAGGCAAGATGGTAGATTGAAGTATGAAGACTTTAAAGTGGGCAAGAACTGTGTGGGAAATATAATTGAAAAGTAAGGCAATGTCTTGTAGAGACAGCACTGGGAAAATGGCAGATCCCATGGTGGCCTGAGAGGTCAGGAAAAGAGAATGCATGATGTGCTGTGCTCAGTTATCTCTTCAAGAAGAAAGAGGGACTTGGAGAAATGGGCATGTAGATGAATGTGGTAAGCAGAGAAGTAGTTGAACATAGATACTGAAAATCATGGCATCCTCTCAGGTGAAATAAAAAACATTGTCATTAGCTACCAGGAAGCAAAAATGGCACAGCCTCAACCAGCAGAGGTAGATAAACAGTCATTGACCACCTGAACCGCAAGAAAAATTTGGGGTGAAGCACAGACTGAAAAAAATGAAAGTTGCAAAGACCTTTTTAAGAGAATGGTTATAAAATGAAAAATATTACTCTTTCAAAGATGGAAAAGCATATCAATGCTTCACAGCTGGAAAGGCAATATGAAAAAATAAGTAAATTTAATTATTTCTGAAATGTTGAGGCAGGATGAAAACATTAAGAGCACAATATTAGAAGATAACTTTCTCCTCTCTCACGTTTTCTTGAAAATCATTATTTGGGTAGAAAGCCACAGAGAAACAAGTCTACTCCCATGAACACACTGAACTCCAACATGAATTAGATGGTTGCAGTAATACATCACATGAAGTGGAAATTATGATTGACAAAAATAACTTAAGGCAATGAACAGCTAAGGAAGGAAAGAGAAAGCTGAGGAAAAGTTTTGTCATAGCAACTGAATTTCTCACTGTTGAAGGTGCAGGAATCAGCCTCAGAAGCGGCCAGTTTTCTCAGATAATTATCAGGCTCTGAAGAGAAGTACTCTGCACAAAGAATCATTGGACAAGAGCATTTACCTGCAGAAGGAGCTGAGACACTCCACAAGATTAATTCAGTCACAGGCAGCAAACTGTGGCTGATGTCAGGGTCTGAATAACCCTGGTAGAAAGCACAATTTACCTTGGAAACAAGGACCGTGCAGAGGTCTGGAATCTCGATTCCCCAAAAGAATGTGTTGCTCACAATATTTTGTGCAAAAGGAACAAGCATTTAGAGAATGTGTTTTCAAATAGGAATTTTTCATGTTTTAGTTAAGGCTTTTAGCAGTGTGATGGCAGAATGTGGAAAAATAAGGCCTTCACTGCAAGAGAGTTCTGGCATCACTGAAGCAAAGGACCACAACAGGAGATAAACAGAGCTTGAGATAATCAAACCTGGTGCCAATGAAGGAACAATGATTCACTTGGCAAAGAAACACTTCTCACAGACACAGTTTTGCTCATTGCTACTTTGAATACTAAACTGTAAGCACAAACACAGGATGGTCAGAGCATGTGGCTGCCATGATAAAGGCACTGCACGGACAGGAGAGGGTCTTCTTACAAAGCAGAGAAGGTATGAACTGTTTCATTTCCGTATTTTCTTACGTGTTTTGTTATTACATTGTAATTTACATGTGATGGTTTTCTCAAGGAAACTGGCTGATTGGGCTGACATTTTCCATTGCATTTATGATGGTTTTTTTCTGCACTGAGATAGTGGAATTTGTACTTTTGGAAAATGGGGTATATTATTACAGTTTTACTATCTGTTGTATACTGGTATTTACTATAGAGCTGGGAATGAGTACAGTGTGTTAACAGGATGTTCAGGCTTTGGAATAGACTGTCCAGGGAACTGGTACAATCACCATGCCTGGAAGTGTTCAAAGGTGTGTGGATGTGGCACGTGGGGACATGGTGTAGGGCTGGACTTGGCAGTGCTGTGTTAGTGGTTGGTCTTGATGGTTTTATAGGTCTCTTCCAACCTTAGTGATTCTATTATTCCGTGATTCAGTCCATACAAGATGATGGGCCTGATTTTCCCTTTTTGTGACACAGCTTTCAAATCATCTGTCCGAGCTGTATAAGTGAAGAAGGAAACTGTAAGTTTCTCATTGCTTGTCTCAGTTGTAACAGCTTTCCTGGTGTCATGCTACAGTTGAAAATTATATTAATTTGGCTTCCACTGTAAATTATTAATGAGAAAAGTAACAATGTTCACTATTACTATATATGGCTTTTGCAGTGCTGTTCAGGGATGACCATTGTCACAAGACAGGATGTCTATTCCATTTACAAATAATAGGTACAGACAAAATATTAATGTCTCAAGAAACTCTAAATTGAAGATACTGTTCCATTTGGGAAATTACACCATCCAGGGGAGAGCCATAATTATGTTAACATGTCTCAGGGATGCATGGGCTCTGAGAAGGGACTGGGCTTGGTGAGTCTGGAGATCACAACGAGGTGTGAGCTTTGTTGTCCAAATGAATTTATTCTTTGATATCTGTCTGCACTTGAAGCTTTTAAGTATCGTGGCTTCTTAAAGGACTGAGGAGTGGCTGAATCTCTTCAGCTCGAGGTCCTTGTGTGGCTGACATAAGGCCAGTGAGTTGATACAGTTGACCAAAATTGTAAAATTTTACGTAATTAACCGAACCTGTGAACAGCACATAACAAAACATCAAAATATGAGGTAATAAGATAACTGGGGTTTTTTTTATTCTTTTGCACTGATTTTGTGCCATTTTCTAGTCCTCAGTATCAAAAATGTTACTTTTATCTTCTTTGCACTGTAGATTCAGCATTTGTCTACAAAAAAAGAAAAAAAAAAGAAACAGTAATTGCATTATTTCCTTGGTAATAAACCCAAACTCCGTGGTTGAATTCCAGTTACAGATCCAATTCCAAATCAGCACAAATGTAGTACAAGCATTTCACAGGTGCCAGCTGGTTGAGGTTTAACCCAGATGACAGCTAGGCACCATGCAGCCACTGACTCGCTTCCCCCACTTCCTCCCCCAACCAGTGAGGAGGAGAATGAGAAAGAAAAGGTAAATCTCTTGGGTTGAGATGCAACAGTTTAATAATTGAGACAAAATGTTATTATAATAATATGCTAATAATTGTAATTATAAGGAGAGAGAGAGAATTTAACAGGACCCAAGAGAAACAAGTGTGCTTCACACTACAGTTTCTCACCACCTGCTGACCAATGTCCAGCCAGTTCCTGGACAGCTATCAGTCCCTTTCTGGGTAATTCCCCCCGTTTATATACTGAGCATGAAGCTCTGTGGTAGGGAATATCCCTTTGGACAGTTTGGATCAGCTGTCCCAGCCATGCTTCCTTCTGGCTCCTTGTGCAGCTCCTCACTGGCAGAGCATGAGCCACTGGAAAGTCCCTGACTTAGGGTGAGCACTACTGAGCAACAGCCAAAAACATCAGCGTGTTATCAACATTATTCTCATCCTGAATCCAAAACACAGCGCTGTGCCAGCTTCTAAGGAGAAAATTATCTCTGTCCTAGCAGAAACCAGGACACAGTTCTAGGACTATACTTACTGAAATGAGTTTCTGAAGAATTTTTAGATCTGTGACTAAAAGAGGCTAAAGAAAAGAACTAAACTTAGCTTGCCTTCTTAAGCCCAAATTTGAAAATTTCCTTCAGGCATGGTTTCATAACCTGTCAGAGGTGAAGTAGATACAAGTAAAATACTGCATGCAGAATTCCAAAATACCAGTTAAATAAACTGAATGTTTTCTCTGAAATAGTTACAGAATGCCTTTTGGATAGGAAATACCATTTTTTTAGTCTTCTGTCTTGAAGCAATAATAACGTAATAGATTTATCCAAAGTAAACTCACTCAATTTTATGAACTCCCATACTTAGTAGAAAATTATTCTCTTTTCAAAACTTTGATACCTAATTCCTTTATTAATTAGTCTAACTGAATCTTTTATGGGGATCTCATGTTGTGAACAGCAACTCCCTTCATACATGTTAATAGGGCTAATGAAATGAGACTTTCTCATAAATAATAAATGTGTTCAGAATCAAGAAGGACTGTTCATTTGATCATCAGAGGCTTAGACTCTGTTATTCCATGCTTAGACTGTAATACATTGAGAACCTAATTTGGGCTTTTTTTCATCATGGATCCTTCATCTGGAAGAGAACAAGAATTTTGTTACTGTATTAGAATGCCCAGTAATGAAGGGTTTGCTGTTCCGAATTTTAGTGTTAAAATTGCTACTTCCTGGGCTCTCCAGGAATTAGAAGATGCAAGCACACCTGATGAAAAAGTAAAAAGTGCTGGAGAAGAGAATTTGAACCTCAGAATAAAGGAGCTGGAAAAGTCAGAGCAAAAACTGAAAGGTGTTCTAGAGGACTATGTGGAGTCAGATTCCATCCTAAGAAATAGGTAAATAAAAGGGGGGTTTGCATTAAAATTTATTGTTATGTGACAGATGTACTTTTCATTTTGCCCTGTGTTCTGGCTGTCAAATGATACATGCAGAACCAGCAAAAAGAAAGGCTTTATGTGTTTTTAGAGTGTCGGAAATGCAATAATAATTTTTTAACAATTATTATTTAAGAAAGATTTACAGTATGGTCTAAAATATTGTTGCAAATAACCAGACAGCTTTCTTAGGATGTTTCATTCTTAAATATTCATATGGTATAAATTCTGTTTGTAAAGTATATCCCTCTCCTTTGAAAATAAGATTTAATTTGGAATTTCGTGTTGTAAAAAAAGTTCCTAATTTCAGAAAGCTTCATCTACTTTAGTGTGTTAATGCTAATCATTTCAGTAGATGAAGGTGCCATTAAGCATTAATTATGCATTTGACTAGAATAATAAGGTTTTGATAGTCAGGAACAGCACTGTTTTAAAGAAGTCAGAGTTAAAAAGGATAGGAAATATAAATGGCATTAAAACAATTATTTGTATAATTTTTAACTGCTTTGAATTCTTCACGGCATTTTGCCAGAAATATTTTAATATTGGGCTTTTTGTCAAAATAATAATTAATCTTTTTTTAAAGATCATCATATCACACTTCATAATTTTATACTACCATTTTACTAGCAGCAGGCAAAGCAAACCTGTATTTTGTCAAAATCTTTGTGGACAAAGTCAGTACAATTATGCACTGTACAATTATGCATAAATTAGGTACAGTACAATTATGTACTGTATGTTTCAGTACCCACTGAAAGTATGTTACAAATACAATATTTTCACTTCAGTCTCTAAAACATAGGTACTTGCAGGTTACCCATAATGTTAATTTCGATGGGAAGCACTTACTGTCATAAAGTTTGAATTCACTGACTGTGAACCTACCATAATCCTATGATCAGGTACATGCAGACACTGAAGTGTTGTGGTTGTCTTTATGCTAAGTTGGTGCTTCATATAGCATGCCAAACTCCATTAAACAAAGATCTTGTAAATGTGTTTGCTTATGGTATTCTTAGTAAGTCAGCAGAAAGGTGTTATCTTTAACAATTTTGACACTCTCCAGCATAATGTGCACATCCCAGTAGACTTGTTAAGAATTGTTTGTTATATTAGTGATCAAAAATTTGTTACTATTTTATTTTTGGGAGACAAATACAAAAATAAAGATAAATTGATGCATCACTTGTGACCGCTTATCCATCTGAAACCGTGCTGTGGTATTGACTTAGCAAAAATATTCATTCTCACTGTCACAGGATGAAGGAGCTGGAGCTGTCACACAAAACACTTCTTGTGATGATTGATCAACTCAACATGAAACTGAACCAGGTTGAAAATGCCAATGTGCGCATTAAAGGGAAACTGCGAGGCATTCAGGAGGACCTGATCAACTTGGTGAGGGGGATATTGTTGCAAATGACCTAGTTTATTTTCTCTTTGTGGTAGCAATTTATAAGTTGAGCTCATCTCCAGTGACCTCTGTTTTTAAGCAATAAATGGTCTCAGCCTTTCTCTTGTTCTACAGCTAAAGAAATCAGAAGAATTTTTGGATTTTTTTTCCCCCCCAGCTTTCTATTTATCTATTGTTTTTGACAGCACTGCTGTTATTTCTCTCATTCGGGCCCTTGATCTTTTAAATTTATGGTCCCCCTTCTTTCTTTCTCCCTAGAACCTGCTCAGTGTACTCCTTCTTAGGTCAGAGTTTATCTTTCTAGCCCCATACAGCAGGCATTTTTACCTAGTTTGCTCATTGGATGGATTCATGAAAATGGAGGAGGAATGAAAGTTTTTGAAGAACAGTCTTCAGTGAAACAATGTCTTTCAATTCTGTTTATCATAAGATACACTTTCATTTTCTTAGCATTTTAGGTCAAAGTTTAATTCTCTGACAGGACACTAGTACTGTGTTGCAAGACTCACAAGAATGAAGAATAGTCTTTGATTCTGTGATTGAAAGTGAAATGTATTTTTCAAGACTTGGGAAACTTACACATACATTCTCATCAAGAGTTAACAAAACGAAGTATTAGCCCACATCTACCTGACTTTTCAGCCTAGGGTTCCTTCTGACCAGTCCTTGCCTGTGAATGCCTCTGACAGGAAAGCACTGATGATCAAAATGACTGATCTAAAGAAGTCCTTGAAAAAAACAAAGTCATTCCTTCATGTCTCTGTGCCTTCAGTCGTGCTTCAAAGTTGCTGCAATGTCCTTGTGATACTGGTGCCTCTTACTCTGCTCAAAGCAAGGGCAGTACAGGACTAATGAAAGCCTCTTCTGCCTTTCATTGGCATCTTTCACCTCGGTATGTCTCTGTATTCAAACACATTGCAGTGCAAATGAAGATACCAAAGTCTTTCTCAAACTGTTTCAAAAGGCATCTGTTCCTTTCTCCTTTTTCAGGAGGCTCATAAGAAGAGCTGACAGATGACAGGTGTGGTGAGGAGCAAAAGGGCAAAATCTCGGGCTCTGGAGAGTGTGTGTCCTGTTTTCTAAAACAGAACCACAGCTTCTCTGCCTGTACCACCCCAGTGCTACAGTACTGTCAGTGCTGAGGATCTGTTACTGCATAAATCAGAGCTGGATATATGAATTAACAGTTCTAAGGTTTATTTTGATTTAATATGTAGTTTGTTTTGTCTGTTTCCTACTGAGATGAATTTCTACTTAGGTTGACACCTTGAGGTGGCCACCTAGAACAGACTAGACAAGAATAAGGGAATAAAGGTAGATATTTATTTGAAGGGCCTTCAAAGGTACACCGTGGGGAGCCAGAGGCTACTGCCAAGATGGACCCTAGGTCATGAGTTCTTCACACTTTTGTAAGTTATGTTCATTTACATATTAGGGTTAATTCTCCAATTATAACTTCAGTTCATTATGTAATTACCTCAAGTTTCCCCCCCTCCCTTCTCTAGGCTTTAGTTTACACATTTTGGGGCCTGGTGTCCTTGAAGAGCAAACCTAGAGAGTTTTCTTATGTCTAACCAGCATGAGAGAACAGCAGGTAACAGGCCACATGAAACTTCAGAGTTACCCACTAAGCCGTACAGGATTTGAAAAATATAGAAGTTAAAACCTAAGGCATCAATGTCATTCCTGAGTTTTCCGAAAACAAGGGCAAAATTATCACTAAATTAAGAAAAATTATAAGGGAAGAAAATACTTAATATTAAGATGTTAACCATACATCTCACTGAAATTATAGGCTGAAAACCAAAAGAAGTCAGAGAAGAAGCAGAAGGAAAAATTGCACTGGCTTCAGGAGCAGCTGAAGACAAAAGAAGATGAAATAAAAAGCCAGTCAGAATACTTTGAGCACTACAAACAAAGGCAGAGACAACAGACAGCAGTACTGAGAAAAAGGGACTGTTACCTTCAGGGTGAGGTCTCTAGGTTGGAAAAGCAAGTCCTAGATCTTAATGCCCATATTGCTCTTTTGACATCAGAATCAGAAGAGCGAATGGTGCAGCACCTCCAGCAGAAGCTGCAGTCAGTGTGCAGTGGAACTCAGGGCTGTAAATACCCTGGCATGGAAGAAATGGAATGGAAGACTTGTATTGAAAATGTGGAGCATGATGTGAAAAGCCACCTTGAGGCTTTTCAGCAAAACCTGAAGTTCTTGAGGGAAAAAGAAGAGGACGCTAGGAGAGAACAGGCAGATCTGCTGACCGAACTGCAGTGCTCTCAGGACACTGAAGACTTTCTCAGAACAAAATTGGAAGAATCTCACCATCACGCCTATATTTTAAAATTATCTGAAATCAAACTACAGGAAAAAGTGGAAGAGCTTTTAGATGAAAACAGAACTTCAGAAGATCAAGGTAGTGTGAAGTTGAAAAAAAAGAAAGAAGAATACTCAGAACTTAAAAGATTGGCAGAAGGGAACAACTGTGCTAACCTGGTAAGCCAACTGGTAAGTAAAAATAATGCAAAATGTAATTAGTTTTTATCTTTGTATCACCCTGGATTACACCTGTCATTAGATGTGCAGTCAAGGCTATGTGCGAGGCTTTATCCCACCTGATTTTTTTTCCCTTATTTTTGTTTATTCATTAGTACTTCCCACTTTCCCACCCACTGGAATCAGTAGTTGGAGCTTCATTGCATCAAAGCTTTTGTCAGGTGCACATCGAGGACACTCAACAAACCTTTTTTCCTTAAGCTTTTAAGTGATGTGCTCACGGGAAAACGTCTCAGTTGGCACTAAAAGCAGAGCCCAGGAGAACTTCTGAGACCTGTCTTGTGGGCACCATTTAGTGGAGGAGGACACATATGGTTGGATGAGTTTTTGCATGTTACTCAAGCCCGAATGCTGGAGCAAAAAGCACACTTGACAATAAATCTTATCTATGAGATTTTCTGGATAATGGTGAACAAGGGAAGATGGATGCAGCGTTCATGACTGGGAGCGAGCTGAGATAGTCAATGGTTTGCAGCTCTGTAGCATTGTGGTATGCCCTGAATACACTGAATAGGACTTGTTTGCTTCAAGCACTTCACTCCAGCCCAGCATGGGAAAGCTCTGCTCATGCTGTAATGTGGCATTCAGCTTCTGCCAATTCATTTTGCTGACAAGGAACAATTCTTTTCACAGAGTGGACTCAAACAAAGTTTTATTCTTCATGCACTGAGGTGGAGGGTATTTTTATTCTGAGACTTTTTTTAAAGTGAAATCAGCTAAGCCTCACACTCATTCAGATTGTGACCTGGTATCCCAAGAACTCTCCTGATTTTAACTGCAGTTAACCACGAGGTAATGGGCATGAGCAAAACCCATTCGTATAGGAGGTCAGTCAGACTGTGAGTACTTCCAGAACTGGGAGAAGCTAGAGAGGATCTTGTATCTGTAAAGCTAGAGGAAATAAAGACAAATTTTTTAACCTGGTAGTTGAATGCACCTTTGCAGGCCTGGTGATTTTATACCATAGTGGTTTTACAGTCCCAAAGCAGTGAGCTCCAGGAGATTGTCTCTGTATGGGATAGAGGTGTGAGATCATCCTGCAGTAACCAGCAGCATGTGGGTGACCTCTGTGGGGAGCTCAAAAGCTGCACCTCACCCCACATGTCTCTGTAGCTGCCCTGAGGTGGCAGAAAGACCAACTGCTTACCCTGAGCCATTGCTATAGTTATTTTAAATAGTCTATTCACTTCTCCTTGGGAACGAAGAATACAGTTTAAAAATATTTTAAGATACTTCTCAAGGGTCTTGCACTGAGTTGTAAACTGGTACAAAAAACAAATGCACTGAGGGGACTGCAGAGCTGAAATCAAGAGGAGTGAGGGCTTTCAGAGCCAGAGAAGAAGTAGTGAAGAATTACTACTGGTTTGATAAAATTGAGAAAAGAAGAACAGAAATGTTGAGTTATTTGAAGGTGTGAAAGCAAGATACATAACTGACTAATTGCCTGAGACCAATCCAAGAAGTCTTCAAGAAACAGGACTCTTTCTATGCTGTACTCTAATAAAAGCCTATTTTTTTCTCTACATGAAGTTTTCTAACAATTTCTTTTCTAAGTATTAATTTACATTTCTTATGTCGTAGGAGGTTAGAATCTCAGTTACCCAGTCTTTGATATGAATGACCAGGCCATAATTTGTATTTACTTTTGTCTGCTGCAGAGTAGATATTGTTCTTTAGATGCTGTGTATAGCATCAGCAGCATCAAATCTTCTGCATTTCTGGTTGTCTCTTCCTCCTCTTTTGGTACTACAAATACACTTGCATTTTTCTAGTAGAAAGTGACTTGAAATAGCAGGGAAAAAAATTCAATATCTATGATAAAAGGAGGAGGGAGACATCTGGTGTTTTTCTGTAAAACTGAAGAGGGTTTTTCCCCCTTTTCTGGAGTTTTACTGGCACCTATTAAAATAGAATTTCTCAGTCTCATCACCTCGATCTTGTAGTATTTAAGCCAAAATAGTTACAAGAAAAATCCTATTTAAACTCATCATACTCCATCAACAGCTATAAAAATGAGAAATTGTGTGCAATACAAGAAAGATTTTTGTGCTATTACTTTCCTAGAAAACTGCTTGTATAATATTTCTCAGTGAAAGAGCAAATGGGATCATTTGCCTATTTCACAGCCAGGAAAAAATTAGTTTGTGAAGACAGGCTTATCACACTCCTGTGAAATACACACGGTATGAGATTTCTCAGTAAATACCATGTCACTCAAATACCAATCACATCAGTTGTTTTTAAAGACTAGCCTTAGTCATTACCACATCTTCATCAGTAATACAAGATCCAATTAGACTGAGCACCAAGAGCTGAACTGCATCTCGTGGTGGAATGTAGTCACATAAATCTTGTAGAAAATTTGAATTTCCAAACTCAGCATCAGAATCCTGTCTGCAATGTTCTATTTGCAGTATATGCCTGAATGAGAAATGAACACGCAGAAAAAAGCAGCTTGTTACATGTGGCTGTGTGTTTACTTACCAGTTTCTAGATGTGAGCATTAGGGTGTCTGTTGACGGTGAAGGAAAAGTATGAAACACCAAGCGATGCATCTTTCTGCAGCTTTCACATGACAGCTGAGGTCTTGATTTCTCAGTGTGATGTTCTGCCATCCAAGCATTGTATCTTATACATCATTTCAAGTAACTTTGTTTTGGCAGTACCCACGTATCAATTAAGGCTTGATATCTGTGAAGAAATAAAGGAAGAGGTGCAGGGGAGGAATGATTGTGTTCCATGGAATTGGCATTAGTTTCAAACAGACTGCCCAGAGAGGTTGTGGGTGCCCTACCCCTGGGAGTGTTCAAGACCAGGTTGGATGGGGCCTGAGGGTCTAGTGGAAGGTGTCCCTGCTCATGACTGAGGGGTTGAAACTGTGACCTTTAGATGACCTTTCAGGTACTTTTCAACCCAAACCATTCTATTATTTGATATTACTGAGAAAATAAGGGAAGAAATCTTGGAAGTGTTGTGGTTTCCACTTAAGTTGTGTCTCCCAGTCGACATCTTTTAATAGAGCACAACAATGAGGCAACTGACTTGGGTTGAAATAAAAATTAATCTCACTGGTGGTCCTGTGGAAAATCAGCAGCCTTTTCTGACTCACTACAAACTGAAGACTTGGAAGTCACTGCATATCCCATCCGTATGTAATTTTAGAATTGCAGCTCAGTGCAAAGGGACCAGGTTTGTTTTCTGCTGACATTTGATGCAGAACAGTGCAGGAAGACAAAAGTGCCTGTGCTGGCTTGGTTTCTGTGGTGTAGCTGTTTCGGTTACCATCTCAGTGATGTGTTTTGTTGAGACAATCAAATCTGATTCTTCTGTTCACTGAAAATGAGCACAGTGCATGTTATCACGCAATAGGGGTATCTGCTTTGCATCAGGAAGTGTCAAAATTTTCAAATTCAATCAGAGACTCAAGATGAATGTCAAGAGCAGAATATGAAATTTGCAATTAAATCATCAATGGAAAAATAAAGTCTTGTTTGGAATGATTATTCCACTTTGAGTTCTTCCAACTTAGGAACAATTGTCTTTTTAGCAGGGCACTGAATTATTAGTCTCATTCCCTACTCGATGGGACTTTGTTTTATCTTTGTTGATGACCTTTGTTGATTTAGTCACTGTTCCACCTGTGATCTGACATATTACGTGCTTATAACTCAGATTTTCTTCCTTAGTACTTTGTAAAGTATGAAGGGAAAAGTAGGGGAAAGTTTACAACTACAACATTTACTGGAAAATGTTGAAATAAGAAAATTGTATAAAACAATAGCAGTTCTAATGAAATAATAGGTCTTTTGAATGTAAAATAGCTAAGGAAATCTATGTGCCTGTTTTTCATATCACAGACACCATATATATATATATGTATTCTGTGGGGGGTTTTTTTCTTCTCCTCCCCCTTTTTCCATTAAGAATGAAGATCTAATTCAGGATGAAGTTCAGAGTCTGAAATGGAGAGCAGTCTTGGATTCACTCAGAAGCAGAGCTACTCAAACTCCAATTGTGCTGCTATGTGATAAAGAGTCTGGTATGCAAAGAAATCCGAGTTTTTGCTTTCATTTCTGTGCAATAAAGTGAAAATTATTTCACTGGGTTGTGCATGACTTAGAATGTGTAAACTCTTCGAAAATCCTCCTCATCTGTAAACTGTATCTGGGGAAGGTGAAACAATAACTGTTTGCCACCATTCAGATATGAGCTTTCACAAGAAATCCCAGAATTTTCTGGAAACTACAGAGGTGAGGGGGTACTTTGTATGTCCTGGATGAAGCACAGTATTTGGGAATGCTGTGCAGCAGTCAGATTTGCTGTTCAGACCAAACAATGTGAAAGTTCTGATCTTGGCAAATTATATCAGGTAAATTCTTCCAACATAAATTAATGGGAATTTTATAGCAAATTTCAGTGCATATAAATGCAGACCTGCACTGAATAATTTTAACCTGTAAATTTAATCTATAAGTTTTTGCCTGCCCACTGTAATGTAGTGTATTTTCCATTTCTAAATGCTTTGGGAACTGGGAGCCATGAACCCCAAATGAAACTTATTTTAGACTTCAGTATTTATGAGTTTTTATGAAGCTTGTTTTCTTGTTTAACATCGTGCTTGTATCTGTGTCACTGGTTGTGTATGCTGCTGGTAGAGAACGTAATTATGAGCATACTCTCACTAAAATATTTTTATGTTCAAAACAAATGCTCAGATGGTTTTGGGTTTGTTTTTTGTGTAACTATCTGGGAGTGACATTACATTTGTTCTGTGCTTTATCATGACCGAAACACCAGCCTGTACTTGTGATGGACTAAAGCAGATGGAGGAGCTACCAGAAGAACTTGTATCAGTTTTGGAATGCAGTTCCAGTGCCTTTGCGAAAGTTGCTGGTCTAGTTGAGACTGAGCAGGTGAGAAGAAAAATTACTGCTGTTCTTGCCAGCTTTGTGCACAGGGAGCATGTGAAATTGGGGAGAAAATGAAGAGTTGGTGTATTTAAAGGTGAATATAAAAATAGCTTTAAATCATGGCTGCTGCAGATGCTTTACAAGGTGAATATAGGTGTGCACTAAGAAAACGATTGACGTACTCATACCTAATTTTTAACATTACTCTTCTTGCAAGTCTTTAAATAATTTGAAAAACCTTTGTATGCAAATGTTTTTTTCTCATCAATTTGTAATCAAGTATTTTATGGATGAAGTAAAAAATTATGATTAGCAGCATACTTTAGCATATATTTTTCAGTTTGAAAAATTTCTTATTTGCTATCACCAGGTCGCCCTTGGACCACAGAGGGCAAGTACTCTAGAAGATAGTTTCACTTTGCTCAGGTGTACCCCAAGTCATCATGCAGCAGGACTGCTTCCCCCTTGTTCTGAAAAGTTCTCTAACAATGAGACAATTAAGGAAACCAAGGATGAAGAAACCTTTTTGCTCTTGAAGACACAAGCTACAACTCTACCAGTGAAGACATTCCCTGCTTCTGTGGTTGAAGCCTTAATGAGGAAGAAACTCCAGCTGACCTTGTTTGAACCTGGAAGATGCCGCATAGCAGCTTTCACCACTGTGAAGAAAGTGAGGAGTTTGAGTTTCTGTGAGGCAAATACTAATCTTTGGTCTGATGGCCTTTGCATTGTTGTAAAAGGAGGATTTTATGACAAAGCTCCTGAACTTCTTCCTGCAAAGTTGCCTTCCACTGTGGCTGAAATTTTCACATCATCTCTAGAAGGATGCAACATGAAAAAACATTGGGGAAACATGCAAATTGTGCCAAAAAGCATAAGTGAAAATAAATGTCTGGATAAAGATGTTGATGATGAAAAGTATCACCAAAAAATCTTTTCAGGTAGAGCTAAAAGAGAAGAAATACAGAATGACAAAGTCCAACAACAACAGGTGACATGTGGTCTTGAGGAAAGTTACAAAGTTTTCCACAAAACTGAATTATTCAGGCCTGGGAAGCAAGGAGTGGAAGCCAAAGAGAGTCTCTGTAGCACACAGGATGCCCAAAGTTTATCTGTTGCTTTTAAAGACTTAAAAAAGTGTTTTGAAGGGAGCCCTGAACTAATGGAGGAAGAAAGTATCTCAGAAAACTGCATCCCTGATGTGAATAGCAGATGTAATGGAGAAGACATAGCTGAAATGGAAGAGAAAGGAAAGCAGGCTCAGGAACCAACTCACCAAACAAGCACCTCCAGCAATATTGGCCTGAAAAAAAGGAAAGACCAGACCTTGGAACTATATGAACCAAATGAGGAGAATTTGTCGTGTCAAAAAATAGCTGCTAAAAACATGCAACATGCATACTCTCAGAAATTTTTTTGGTCAGATGAAGAGAGGTATCCACTAAACTTACTGTTTCCTCTGCAAGAGAGGGCTGTGTGCTTAAGAAAACTATTCCTGCCAGGGAACAGTTTTTATGAGTGTTTCTGTCACCTGTCACCCCTGGAAGCTGGAAATGAATGTAATGCGAAAATATCTGTACTGGAAAAAGCAGTGGCTGCATGTTCTCAGAGGATATTTCTGCTGATGCAAGAGAATGAAAATTACTCCAAAAAAGTCTGTATATTACAACAGGAGAATGACAGATATGCTCAGATGATGTGTGCCCTGGAAGAGGAGATGGATGCATATTTTCAATACGTTTTAGCAGTAGATGAAGCTAACATTGTTTCATTCCAAAACTTAATTAATGCGAAAGAAGTTGCTGGTGGATGTTATAATAACTTTACAGAAGAAAACGCCATGACCCCAGGAACATTTTTAGTTGAAACTTTCCCTAAGAATCTCTCATATGTTGAAGAGAAAAATAGGAATTCTGAAAAAGACTTATTGACAATTGCATCAAATAAACTTCACAGGAGTGTTCTATCCCTGAATGGAAGGAAAATGAGGTATTTCCAGCTGCTTTCTGACCTAAAAGAAGAAAGAAGCAGATGCTTCAAAGAAATGGCCAAATTATTACAAGACAATGAAAACTATGTAGCAAAATATAATGAATTAATACAGGAGAGAGAGAAAAATTTACAAAAAATAGCTCTCTCAGAAGGTGAGAAAGAAACTTTGTTGGGACATTTGGCAGAGATAAAGTGTGAGCAAGACAAATATAGGACTTTAGTTTCAGAACTCCAAGATTGCAAAACTAGCTGTTATCAAACCATTTCTGATTTACAGGAGGAAAAATGTATACTGAAAAGAGAGATAGACAGAATCAAGCAAGAAACTTCAGAACAGCTTGAGGAATTTCAGAAAGCAAATGCAAACTTTATTTTAGAAAATAAAAATTTGAAAGAATTAATGTCTTCTTTGGGTTTCACCTATGAAGAGCTGAGAAAAGAGAAAAGTATAGGAACAAAAAAAAATACAGTAAAACTAAAAGAAGAAAGTCAACAACATGGTCTTAAGCCAAAGAAAGCTGGAACAGCATGTAGTGTAACACAAACTGAAGAACAGGGAGTTCTGCCTACAGATCTTTCAGATTATTCCCCTGGGAAAAAGGTAAATACTAACAGTAAGGAAGATTATCGAGCAGGTTCTTCTGAAGAAAGGGAGATACAAATGTCCTTTGGAGGGCAAAGCTGAATTACCTTTGTGATGGAGGAAACTTTGTAACCTCTAACATGAGCTGACTTGATAAACTTAACTTTGAAATAGAAGGCAAAATGCCAGAAAGGGGTTTTTTTTGGAATGTTGTATTAGATAATGTTAAAGTGATACAGCAAGCTACAAAGTCGAAAATAATACTTAAAAGACTACACTGTTCAGGCTTTTAAAAACTTTTTTATCTTACTGCAAGAGTAAAAGCTTTTACAAGAAGCTTTTATTCTACCACAAGTTCTCCTAACAGAAGGAAACTTGTTGTTATAATGGTGAAAAAATCATGTCTTGGTGCAAGGTGTGCACATGTTCATTTACTAGTTTTTATTCTGATTGGGTCTAATTTTTTTATTGTTTTGATGCATATGAAACATATGTTTAAAGACAGGATCTTCATTCGTGGTAGATTTCTCATCCATGTTTTTCCTCTGTAGTCAGGTAGCTTACACCACAGTGAATTTCTGTGGAGATTACTATGTACTTATAAATACAGAATTACTACTTCAGTTGAGAAGAGTCAACAGGGAAATATTTATATGTAATATCTTGATTTTATGCAAAGTTTTTTTGTAATTTAGGAGAAAAACATATGTTGTTCTATAAACAACTGTGTGCCATTTTGTACAGGTGGGAAGAGTCATCATGTCTTTTTGTCTATCCAGGGCAGCATCTTTGAAAGCTACAGTATGATGGAAGAGCAAGTTAGAAAGGCAGAAGAGGAACTCAAAATACAGCAAAAGGAATTAGAAAAGTCAAAAAAAGAGGTAACCTTCTACTCTGATGTACTTCTGAGGAGCAAATTTGTTTTTCCTTGTGTTTTCTAACATGGCTGTCTTCTTTCTGCCAGGCTTTAACACTTTTGCAAAACAGGGAAGTCTCTGATCTGCAGAACCAAAATGTTCCTCTGATCTTTGAGTGATGAATGGCACAGTCACTCTTGGCTGGCCAGAACATCAAGTGAAGCTGCATTCCTGCAGCGCACTGTGGCAGAGGCTGAGTGCCTGACACAGGCACGCACAACAACCTGCCTGCTCTGGCCATCTCTGGGCAGGCTGCTTCCCTCCAACCACTGGGAATAAGGAGGAGGAGAAGGCAGCAGAAGCACTGAGGGTTACTGCAAACCTGAATTGAAAGTAGTCTGAATGAGAAGCCAGATCCTGTGCAGCCTAGCGCTGTCAGGGCTTTGCCATATCCAGAGGCATTGCCAGGTGTGCTGCCCCTTCTCTCCACACCAAGTCCAGCACCACCTGCTTGGAGACTTGTTTGGATGGGGTAGTTCTGTGCCTCTCTGAAGTAAATCTGCACTTTTGACACCACCTGAGGAAGCTTTCAGTGTTGTCCCTTTCCAAATGCACTAGATATTCACATTCCTATTTTTTATTAGTCAATCTCCACTCTATGCATATCTAAGCAGAATGTAGTGTTTTTACGGCAAGTATATATTTATGGGGCTGTAACAGGCATCACTCACACTCCTTGTGGACAAACCATTGGCAGCCAACAGGTGTGTTGAGTATGTGAAAGAAAAATAGCAATCGGGTTTTCATGGTGGTTGTACGAAATTATTGTCCTTTGACAGCTGCTTTATAAGACTTCCCAGCTTTTGGGTGAGGCGACTGGAATAAAGGGGTGGATTTGATGACTGTTGGATGTTTAGGCAAGGACTTCTGACCCTGTCTTTTCAACATGAAGAGATAGTTTTACTTTTATTTCGTTTGTAAAATCTAATTAACTTGAGTCCTTCTAATCCTTTTGTGTGTGTTATATGCAAGTTGTGTGTTACAATACTTTCCTCAGTTTACGTAAAATAATGTGAAACCTCTGCTTCAGAAGTGAGGAAAAGTGATCTATTATATGAAGGAGAGATTGCTGTCAGGCAACCAGCAGAGCTATTGAGGGGCTTGTTTGTGGTTTTTGGTTTGGGTTTGCTCTTGTTTTTAAAACCACAGTTGATGTGTGTAAATGGAATAAAGACACCTCAGAAAAAAATTAGAAGGTGAACATATGGAGGGCTTTTTTTTTCCTTCTTTGTGTTTTTCATTTTTGACATTTTTGTTTTGCTTCTCATACTGAATCAAACACAGCACTGTGCCAGCTGCTAAGGAGAAAATGAACTCTGTCCCAGCTGAAACCAGGACACATTCCTCAAGAAGACTTTTTCCCCCTGCCCAGCTAATAAAAACCTACTTTCACTTTGCTCTGAGGGCTTTCAAAGGTGTAATCTCCGAAATCATGTTTGTATACACCGCTGCTTTTTTAAACTTTATTCAAAATATTCATGGTGCCTTCATGTTTAGAAATAAATTTAAATATTATTTTTAGCATAGCGCTAGTGAGATATTCTATAGGACGTACTTCTAGAATTGCGTTAATTTCTTTTGATAAGATTGTAGTGTATTGTATAATTCCATTTAATTCAATCAATTTGTAACAGTCCAAAAGCTATGATGTAGAGAGCAGCCTCAAATCCGTGGTTGTAAGCTGGTATTGAAAAATGATACCACTGCTGGACTAACTATACTCAGTAATTTTTCTTCTTCCTGTTAGGCTCAGAAGTGGTACAGAGAACTTGGTTTTGCTGAAACAAGGTACGAAGAAATTAAAACTTGTTTGACGCAGGCTCTCTCAGAATTAGACCACCTTAAGCAAGAAGCTGGGGACAAAATGCAGGGAAAGCAGCACTGCAAATCAGTGGTATGTATGTAAATGGAATGGAGAAACCTTGGGAGGGAGTGTTCTGGATGCAGAAACACCCATTATTGTTATTGGGAATAGATTTGAAGCAAGTGTAGAGCCTCTCCAGCCCCTGGAAACTTAAAAGTGAGCAGATGTTATACAAGGTAGACCATCTGTCTGCAGAATAGTCCAGAGTCTGGGCTCTGCATGGGCATTGTAAACACCTCACTCTTTTGTTTAGGAGGGCTCTTGTTCTGCTCTTTTTAGCCAAAGTAATTTTCAGATGGCCTTAAAGAAAGGTCTTGGAGGAATCTCCTTTCTAGTGTTTGGCCTTTTTGCCCTGATTTCAGGCCTTGTAGCCCTGATTGCTGGATTTGGACAGGCAAAATGACACTGTGAACAGATGGTGTGGATTAAAGTCAAAGTCTTTAACGGACGCAAGTGGCCCAAATACGCGTCCCCAAAATCCAGGAAACCTTTCTATCTCACTAGAATGTGTTTATATCACAGAAATTCTGGTTTTGCTGTAAATTAAACCTTTTTTAATTTTCAGGTGGTTCTCTGTCTTGATACAGGTTTATGTTTTCCACCAAAATAATGTGTTTTATGTAGAGATTTTTAATTACTGAATAATCTTCTGGAAGCAGCTTTTATCAAGAGTTCTCAGCTAACCCTGAAATTATTTCTGTCCTCCTCAACTGGTAAGCTGCAAAGAAGAAATATGCAATTCCTACCAGCTGGAAAAGCACATTTGTAGCTATCTACAATATTTGCAAATTCATTTTGACCAGGTTGGATAGATATGGCTTTGGAAGAAAATAGAAACAAATTCTGGAAAATATAAGGATTCTGATCAGTTCAGTTGCCTAAATGTCACTGTTTATCCCAGTTAAAGGCCTTCGGGCATACTGGCTGCAGGTGTAGCTGGCCACCTGGAAGATCTAGGCAGTTATTTCATTAAACCCTACGTGGCACTATGGGCTGGTGTTTAGACAGCTGAATGCTGACTGTTAAATGAAAAAGAAGTACAGATTTTTCATGTCACTGTGGTGTATTGGCATGTAGCATCCTAATACAGTAGAGTCTATTTCAAGCAACGAGAAACTCCCAAATTGTTTGGAAATAAAAAGAGATGTGTCACTTGTTTTGTTTTAGCTAGCAGTTAATATTTTGGGTGCATTTTTGGGAAATGGAGCTTTAACCCTTTTGTTTGGAGACAGTCTGGGGTAATTATTGTGTATTATATTGGTCAATGAGGTAAGATGTTAATTATTTCTATGACTCACATGGGAATAAAATTCATTGACCTTTGACAGAATGTTTTTACCCTGGAAAAAGTGCATGTCTGCCTTTTGCTGAAAAACCCTGCCACTTTTAAATCCTTACAACAACTAATGTTTTCAAATTAGTGTTTATTGATCAGTAGTATATATTTATGCAATACTGTGATGCTGTTTGATTTAGGTCTGACTTCATCATCCAGTTGAATTACTTGTAGGGTTAGTGTCAAATTTTTGAGTACATGTGTCTCATTCCAGGGTCAAAGATGCAGTCCATGTACATCACAGAACTGGGTTTATCCTTCAGTTGCACTATTTGGTGGCAGAACTAATTATCTGCAAAACTCAAGTCCATTGTGTTTTAACCAAACAATATCGATTTTATTGGCACAATTTAGAGAGTAGTATGATAGAAAATAGAGTAGATATAGCTTAAAAAAGGTCAAATTTATTTCAATAATTCACTATTAAAATAAACTTTTTAATATACACCAAGCTGTTGATAGTGGGTTTGTGTGAGGCGTTAAAATATGAGCTAAGTTTTTCTAGATTGAAAAAAACAAAAGACTTTTTGTCACAAAAAAGATCATGATCTACTTTTCTAGCATCATTTTACTTCCTGAGGGCAGTTTTGTTGACTGGTGATCCAGTTTCTGTTTTCAGTTACTTGCCACCCTTGTCCAAAATTGTTTTTCACGCTGCAAAGTTATTGATAAACTCTTATGCAGTAAATCACAGTAATTCATGAATTTTCCTGTTCTGAACTTCATTCTTCTGGAAGACCTCTGGCTGCAATGCTTGAAAGAAGTGAAGATGTGAGCACTCTGGGCCTAGAACCCAAGGTCTTTGAGATGTGCTGTATTTTGAGTGTGTCTTTTAGAGCTTTTAACATTTCTTACATTCTACAGTCCCTGATGCCCAGGGATCCTAGTTCTCACCTGAGACTTCATAAGGCTGTTGTGGTGTTACTCACTGCAAGTAAAAGAGAGCTAAGATAATATATTTGAAGCTTACTGCTAGGACTCTATTTCAGTGAAGCTGCAAACAGGTGAAATATACACTTTAGCCTAGGAGTATTTGGGTGAGTTTTCTGGGATGTTGAGGTGGCCTTCTGAGTAGTGGTGCTGTGGCTGAATTTAAGAGAAATATGGGGGTGAGCAGGAAGGGGGCAGGGTACTATCTACAGCTTTAAAAATTAATAGAAAAATTTTGCATGAAATGCACACAGTAAATAAGGTGCCAGGCTTCCCTAGTGAACCCCTGATGACTGTCACAGCCTGTAGCAAATAGGTCATACTCCTTCTCATTTTTTCATTGAGTTTTCAGACAAGCACAATTCACACAAGAAGAGGAAGATACTGTTTTTATTTTTAATGTTTAGGCACCAACTTCAAAGACTAGTGATCTTGCCAGGTTTTACAAGAATGCAGTGTGTTAAATGCTGTGTTTTGGGCTTAGTTATCCTTTGGTTATTTCCCAATCCCAGCTGCTGAGTCCTTTATCCTTCTGGAGCTTGGCTAGATAACCTATGGTCACTGCAAACTGGGACATCTGAGAGAGTGCTCATATATAAATCTTGTACTCCTCATTTGTCCTTTGAAACTACAGAAAACCACTAGCAGGTCAGCAAAATGCAAAAGGAAAGAGGGAACTTTTCTCTGTCTCTAACCTTCACTCAGTTTTTTTATTTCCCCACCTTTTTTTTTGCCATAAGTAAAGGAGTTAGAGAGTGTTTCCCTTTTGGTTTTAACATACTTTTTGGTGGGGTAGAGAAGATGAGGAAAATACCATGTCATGGACTCATCCTCAGGCTTTTGTCCCTGCAGCCCTGGTCTAATATATCTTGATGTGTCCAACAGTTCCCATTGTTCTCTTGACACAAGAGGGAGCCAAAAAGTTTGGTACAAAGCATTCAACCTGCTCCAATGCTGTGCACAGAGGACTTGCTTCATATGAGGAAGAACACTATGACAGTGTCATATTTCTCTTTTTTTCTCTGTGTTGCAGTGATGTGTTGCAGGCAGAGTGATGTGATCTACAATTCAGTTTGCTGTTTCCTATGGAATGGTGCCTTCAGTGTGTTGTAGTCAAGGGTGTCAAAGCCAGAAAGGCTGTCAGAAAGCCTGGGAAAAATTTACCATGGTGTTGTGCAGCAGGGCTGAGTGTCCTCGACTCAATCCTGAGAGCTCCTCTCTCAGTTGTATCAATGTTTGTAACCATTGAAACCAAGCCATCATTCTGTTTTGTCAGAAAGTTATATGGTTTTACCACAGTATATGGGTCTGACTATAATTTTTAGCTTAATCTTTCAGACTATATACTGTATCAGAAATCTTTACCAGCTGTGTGTATCAACTCAATTTTTTTTCTATATAATAGCATAAATGTTTGTCAGGATACTTCCTTCTCCTTCCAATTTTCCTCATTCTAAATCTATATGTTTAATCTGGCAGTGTCACTTCTAGGAGCTGACCTTATGATGCTGACCATCAATCTAGAGCTCTCACTAATCCTTTCAATCTAAGTGCATGAAATTGGAAAGAAAAGAAATCAGAGAGTGGGGGAGGAGAAGTTAAATTCAGAATCTTCTCTTTCCACTTTTTTCTGTATCACTATTATTACATTTTAATGTAAAAAATATTTTAGAAATTTAAACTTAAAATCTGATCAGTTTTATTAATAATCTTCCAGAGAAAATATATATTTGGGAGAGGAATTATCTCTCTGAGATAAATGTATGTAGAAAAACAAGAGGCATATTATATAGCTTCTTGTTGAAGCAGGAGACTGGGAACTTCTGAGTTTTTTTCTTACTCACTGTGTGACCACGGGTTGGTCACTTTACTGTCTTTGCCCAGTTTCCCATTTATTAAATTATTACAATACAAATATTTACCTTGAAGAAATGTTGTGAAAATCCAATTCTGTACCTGCTCTCACAGGGGTCAAGTACTTCTTTCATATAAAGAGTTTAAGATTAGTGCAAAATATTAGTGCTGATATGTTAATGAAGTTTTGGAATCATACATTTTATATCAGCTTACTTCTTTTTGATGTACAAGGTAGGTGTTTATATTGATTGAGAAGTTTTGTGGTATAAAACATGAGTAAGAATATTTTTGTTGTTTTATACACCTAAATTGAAAATCTGTTTATTTTCTCTCTAGCCTGTGTACACATTGAAGGATGCCCAGGAAAAAGAGGTGAATAAAATAGCCAGTAAGAGATTAGAGCAGCAAGTGTTGACCTTGAAAGCACAGCTCAGGGACCAGGCTGCATTACAAAATCAGTTTCATGACTTGCAGAATGAAGTGGAACTCCTTCAGACTCAGCTATGTGAAAAGGTATCATAAATTTGTTTTCTGTGTGCTTAAATGTGAGCTTAGACTTCAGATTCTACATCTTCCTTTTCAAAGGGGAAAAGCAAAATTGTCTTCTTTCCTGGGAATGAATCTGAGGATAATTAAATGGTTTCCAGGTTTATAAAAGTAGCCCTGACTTCAGAGAAATAAGGAAAATATGTAAACTGCCTGAGTGATCCATGTTATGGAAAAATGATAGATGATCATGAAAGTTCAGTCTCTGCTCTGGTTAATCCCCATAGTGTAATGCAGGCACAGTCATGCTGAAATTCTCTACAGAGCCACCTCCTTGGCTTAAATTGTCAGGATTTTTAACATTCCCAACTCTCTTGTTCCACTTTATCAGATTATGAAACACCAAGATAGTGATAGAATTTTGATAGAGTTTTTCCTAACTTTTTTCATTCATCTGCTAGGGGTACACATTAAGAGTTTCAGTAATACATTTTCAGATAGGTGTGTGGGTTGGATTTTTTTCATAGTTGTTCTGGTGAGAACCCCCATGTATGCACAAGTGTACTTACACAAGCAGTTGTCACACTTGTGTACTATATTTCACCTGACAAACCAGAGCAGGTACATTAGGATTTGCAAAGCTGCTGCCTTACAGTGTGACAGCAAAGCTGCTGCTGTATGTGTGACTGCAGCTACTGAACTCTGGGTGGAAACAAATTCCTCCTAGGACTTCTTTGCCTTAGATTTTCTTTCCTCTTGGGAGCTGTATTTTGGAAAGGGATGATAGTTACAGTGTGAACCAAATTGGAATTGCCCATCAGACTCTGAAACAACTAGTAAATGGCATGTTCTCAATAGTGTTCTTTGTTCTTCATAGCCTGATAAAACAAGTAGAACATGCTTCTCCTCTGTCTCTACTCTGAAATACAAGAGATTATTGTCTCCTCCCTACTGGGAACAAGTTTCATTCTACTTTCTCCACAGTAAATCCATGTTTCTACAATTTTGGTTTCTGATTGTTTGTTTGTTTGGTGGTGGTGGTTTTGTTTTGTTTTTCCTAGCCTCATAATGTGCTGTGGTTTGCTATAAACCAGCCCTGTAAAGAGGGTTAGTGGCTTCTGTCAGGCATGGATTAGGGGATGCCTTTGGAAGAACGATGCTGGTAAAATGAAACTGTTTTGTAGTGTCTGGTGTGATATCAGATGGTAGGTGAGTAAAGGGTGAGACGTGCTGTCCATATAAATGGAAAAATCTTAATTGTTCTATTGCATCATCAAAATGTGTTGCTCCCTGCCTCATCAAGAATTTAATGTCTCCAGTGCAGGGACCTACTGCCAGCTCTTTCTTTGTTCCCCCGGTGCTAGTGCAATGTAGAGACAAGTTTCCCCTGTCCTGCCTGCTCTGATTCCTCCCAAACCCACAATTTATTAGCTGAGGACCATGTGACCTTTTTCAGCATAACTGAGCTCTCATAAAGGAGGATTTTTTAATGATGCATATAATATATTTACTGTAAACTTTATAGGAGTGTAAATTTTCAGGCAAAATGAATGCAAAGGAATCTGTACTTTATTGTCAAAAATACTGTATTGATTCATAATGGTAATGAATTTTACTTGGCAAGATACTGTATCTTTTTCTGCATAATCGGAAAACAGGGTTACCATCAGTAGATTTTAATCATAAGGTACAGGCTAAGTCAACTGGCCCATCCTGCTTCACCTCCTAATAGAGGACATGTATCAGCTGTGTCAGAGTAGAATGTTGTTGATGTTCACTTTTCAGAGTGGAATATGCATGCAGAAAATTCCTTCTCTTTTCTCTAATTTTACAATGTAGTATTGATAAGGAAAGTGAAAATTTTCCCCTAAAGACTGTTTTGGAAGATTCACAGAGTACATATGAACATGAGTGCATAATGAAGGATACCAAGTCTTTGCTGTGATGCTGGTTTGATGAAATAACCTCACTGATACAAGGCTCCATCTAAGAACATCCAAAAGCCTTTGCTAATTTTTAAGACCAATGCTAATATGAGTAGGGCAGTGTTTGTATGCCAGAGCCTATCTGTGTGCAACCAGCTCCTTACACTGATTCGCCTTGTTTGTGATACAGGGTCACACAGATATGCAAAGTGTACACCTCAGAGTCAGGTCTAAAACAGATACCAAAAAACTGCTAGAGTATTTTAAAGTGATTCTTGAATAAATTGATACAGGATATTTTTCAAATCTTTCAGGAGAAAGAATTACAGAAGAGAAAGTCTGAAGTGAAGCTGACATTAGCTCCTCTGAAGGTACTGTGTTTCCCTGAACACTGATTTGGGACCTACACAAGGTGTATCCCTTTGCTTACAGGCTTCTGAGCCTGTGGCTGCTTCTGCAGTTGTCCCTGGTTAGCT
Source organism: Ifrita kowaldi (assembly GCA_013398055.1). NCBI lineage: Eukaryota > Metazoa > Chordata > Aves > Passeriformes > Cinclosomatidae > Ifrita > Ifrita kowaldi. Next base: position 188,319 of record VZRS01012338.1, read on the forward strand.
GGATGCTTCTGGGCTTCACCTTAGGCAAGAGCTCACTGACATTATTGCAGGGTTACTCTTCAGCCTGTCAAAAGGGGGACCTTGCACACGGAAAGGGAACATCTCTTCCCAGTTTATCTGTGCACATGTATTGCTCTTGAAGGTGCAGAGGCACCTGATGATGTAGAGACATAGGAATGCAATCTATAGCTTTGGTTCAAAACGTGTGGAATTTCAGATCAGACACAAAATACAATCTTGCAGTCTCAGCAGCAAGTGAAATCACAGAACCATAGAATATTTATATGTTCATGCCACACAGGCTAAGCTGGCTTGCCTCACCCAAAAGTGCCAGGAAAGGAACAGCTTCATCAGGAGAATGCATGGCGAATTCCACAGGCAAGGAATTACTGACTCTGCATTTGATGAAGAGGTGAAAAACTTGGTGGATGACATGACCCTGTCAGAGTACACAGTTGCTTTTACACCAATGTGTGATCAAGAGGTAAGTGCTTGTCCTTCCTTGTAGGATCCTCATGTTTCCACTATTGAATTAAGTGGTGGTTTTCAAAGTGTTTAGTGAGACTCAATGTGTAATTATAAAATACATTTCATTGCTTGTTATAAATATTGCTTCAGACAAATCAGTGGAGTTGGCCATTTTACCATTGTGGGCAGGGTTTAAATTTCAGGAGCTTATAGAAAGGTGCATCAGTGTTCCATGCAAGAAACACTCCCCTGACATTTTGACTAAGTATCTGATGGATAATGCAGTACATATTTCCCAATTTTATTTTAAATGTGAATTTTGCATTTCTTTCCTGCAATGCATGGTTTCAGATTTCTGAAGAAGTGAGGGAAAAAAAGGTCAACAGTGAATTACTTTAAGACTTAAGTCAACTCAGTGGACATTTGTATTGGAAAGGGAGTTAGCCACTTGTGTTTCTCTGGCAAGGCAAAAGTGGAATACAGTCTGTTTCACACCTGATTCTGTTCAATATTGTCATTAATATCTTGGATGCTGGAAATAAACTTCCTAATTTTGGAGTAGCACCTTAAGTAGATTCTTAAGGACAGGAATCTCAGTCTGGCAACCTGAAGAAACAGGAATTCCCTTGTAGTGCTTCAGTAGCCACCAAGTTCTTTTTTCCTTTTAATTTTCCTTTTCTTATTATTTTTTAAATAAATAATAAATAAAGCCTGCAAAAGTACCCAAACAATATTTGGTAATATTTATGTCAAGTACACTCAAGTAGAATCTTTGGTTAAAAGTGGGGAAGGGGGAGGAAATAATGTGTGTTACACATTTGTATAATGTGGTGTGCTTGTCACAGCAGAACACAGAATATTGGTTCATACTATATGTCGTACTTCAGCTAACACAATGCACTGCAAAATGAATACATAAAAATAATTTATCTTAATGACACTTGATATTTTCACCAGCAGAAGATGCTCAAAATGGGCATATAGTATAGTAAATCCACTGGGTTATTTTTCTGATTATTTTGTGGTTTTGCACACTGAGTGGTATTCTGTATCATGTTGATAGTGCTTATTCTTACGGTGTTACGAAGTGTTGCAAGCTATCACTCAGACATTTATTTTTGTGGCAAGAGGCAATTTAACTGCATGTTAAGCAGAAGGTGCATTGATTCCTGGTTGCAGGATGGGACAGGACTCTGTGTCTGGCTGTGTCTCCTTTGAATACCTCACATGTGGGTCCACTACTGCCTCACCCAAGCTCCCACTGCACAGGAGTGTTTTATGTGACAGTGGCTAGGAACTCATCTGTCAGAAGGGAGATGGTGCTCCACTGCCTTCAGACATTTTCTCAGACATTGCTGTGATAGATGAGCATTAGTAAAGCTTCCCAACACAATAAATGTCAAAATACTGTTTACATTCACACTGTCTCCCTCAATGTTCAATTATCACACAACTTAGCAGGTTCAGCAAGAGGGAATTAGATTGAATCTATATTCTGATATCCAGTGAATTTACCTGCAGCATAGAGCCCCACATCAAATTCCCTGCTTTGATAGATATTTAGCTGTGGAGCTAAGTGGAGCACAGACCCCTTCCCATGGTGTCCAGCCCCATAGTGGCCAGGGGTCTCACTTAGGCTCAGGCACAAATGGGATTCAAGCCTGGGGTTTTTTATCATGCAGAGAACAGACTAGGTCTTACTGGGCATCTTGACATTGAGCCTAAGGCCCTTCTGATCTGTGATAAGTAGTTCCACATGTAACAGGGGGAAACCTTCCTGCCAAGGAAGTTGTATGTTCCCATGAAAAATGTGTATTTCTTGCATCAGGTTTCCAATGGAAAACACTTCAGTGAAAATACGTCCATGTTTTACTACTACTAATTTAATAATGATGACGACAAAAAAAAAAAAAAAGGAGAGAGGCTGTTTCATATTCATGTGATACATTCCTTTGGTTTAAAAGATCTTGTACTAAATTCTGTAGACATATGTTGAAGTGAACTGACTTTTCATCTCAGAAGTTTCATTTCTTGCTTTCAACTCTTATTCTCACTGGACTTCACATCTAAGATTCCAGAGCTATGCCCAACATCCACTTATATAAAATTCCTTTGAAAGCTCATTCCTTCCTTCCCCTCAGTTTTTTACTTCTACATCGTTTCTAACATTTGAATTCTACTACACAAAACCTGATTTGAATTCTACAATACAAAACCTGGTGGGTTGCTTTTTTTTTTTTTCTTAAATTGAAGATTTACAATTGGCTTTATTCATTACTGGACCCAGTAAGAAATGGAAGCCTGTCACACATTGGCATCAGACCTCTGTGCCTTGACTTACTGAAGAATTTCAGCTCAAAGTTTGCAGTGATGCATGAAGAGCTGATCCAGAGCTCTTTGAAGGGAATGGGGACTCTGTATTCAATTCAATGCCTGGCCTTTTGTAGTTCAGTAAAAACTTTGAGTCATGTTCTCAGAGAAAAAATTTGTTTATAGTTCTATTAAGAACTCCTAATTTTTTTCTTTTTCGTCTCTACGTGGAATTACATGTAGAGGGGATAGAGCTGCCCCAGCTGAGTGCTAGGATGCCTCAGCTTCAGGGGGGACTTAAAAGTATCACCAAGTTACTCGTGCTTACAGGCCAAAGCAAACTTCGGTTCTTTGCTTATTCAGGACACAATGGATAGTTGGTCATTTCCTTTTGTTTGCCCTAATGTTCATCCCAATTAAAATACTAAACCACCAAGACAGTGTTATGCAAAACCCACCATCTTTGGAGCTTCTCTTCAGACTTCAATTTCAGCATTCAAGGCTCTGTTCTCAGACGTGATAAATTCCTGTTGTCCCTATGGCTTTATTTTGCTGACTAACTCAAGACTTCCATCAGTTCAGTTTAGCAGAGCAGCATGCATTTTGAGGCTTGTCATTCTTGATTATTTTCACAGCCCAGCATTAAATTCAAATGTTTGTGAGTGAGAAATAAAATTTGCTTGAATCATGTAGTATCTCATGATTTTGTTCCAGGAGTGCACTCTTCAGTGAGATTAGATATTTGTTAGAGTAATATGTTTAGAAAAGACTTCTCTTAATCAGTCCATTTAAAGAGGACTAGGTTTTGAATTACTTTTCCTCACCATAAAACTGTACACCAGGAAGCTCTTTATTTGTAATTTAGTTTAATTGATCAATTTAGTATAATTTAATTGAATTTTAGTGTTTTTTTATCATAATAAACATACATGATTGCACAAAAGGGATTTTATTTCAATTCTTTTTCATCCACCACCTATGTCACTGTGGTGAAAGCAAAAATTCTGTGCAGGGTGGTGAACAAATGCTGCCTCTCAGTTTTGAAAACAATAGTCTTTTGGGCAGGCATTGGAATCACAATTTATGTCTGATATGGACTTGAAATTTTTGGAAGCATGCAGACGTTAATTTCTAAGCCTTTGTGATATGTTTTCTTTTTAAAAGACTTAAATTGAGAAACCATTGCAGCCCCTTGGAGTGGAGTGATAATAAATTTTGGCAATAGAAACATTTCAAACCCTTGTCTTACTTTGTGTCTGGAAAACAGAAAGCATGTGGCTGAAGAGGACACACTCCTGGGACAAGGGCTGCCTCCAGCGGGTGCACGTGGCACTCGGCACAGTGCCATAGCTGGGATTCACACGCCCAATGTCAGACACAGAATATGTGTCCATTTTTGCCCTTCTGTCATGTCCCATTTTAATCACCTCCTTTTGAATGCTGATTTTTTTTTTTTAATTGGAAGGACCTTGGCCTCATCTTTCTTTTTTTGCTTTTGTGGAATTAATTCAGGGGCATTATTAACAGTTATTGTTTTTCTGCCTTTCCCAGTGAAAAGAACACAGGACAGCATTCATCAACTGGTCTTGGACGTTCATGTTCACAAAACACCAAAAATGGGCTATGACTTGGCTTTGCAACAGCTGCTTTACTTGGGTTGGTAAAAGCAGGAAGCAAGTGAAGATGTTCCAGATAACTAATAGGACATGTGAAAGAGGAGGCCTGATTTTTTCCTGAGTTTAGGCGTCTACTCACAGTTTAAGAAACAGACTTTACCCAGTCTGGCTGGCTTGAACATGAGGCAGTGTCCATGCTGCTTTTGATGGATCAGAGAACCACACAGAGGAGCAAGTGAGCTTGGTTGCCTTTCACATGGACTCAGCCCAGCCAGTAGAGTTGTGCAGTATTTTGGGCCTTTTCTCTCTCTTTTGGGCTAGCTGTGGAGAAACAGGAGTATGTTTAATCCTTTCTCTCAAATGATTGAGCCAACAGCCTCTGTGTGGATGTCTGTAATGGAAAATTCTGCTGTACTCATCCAATTTCTCTTGTGCTGGAAGGCTTTGACTTGATGATATATTTTATATTTTCTTTCCATAGTGGATCTGAAACCATTGTGGCTGTTTGCCCTCATTTCTTGGGGCTGAAAGGAAATTTGTGCAAGGAATACAGGGATAAATGGTAGTGCTTTTTAATGCTTTTCATGCAGTCATCTTAAACGTTATGGATGGAAAGCTCCAGGCAAAGAATGTGTCCAGTGCAGTGAATTGTTTTACAGAATAGGGATTAAATGTGCAGAACAGCACAGCTTAAGTCTTCTTTCTGTCAAGGTATTTCTTCTGAGAGAGATAGATTTTGGTAGAACAACGCTTTTTGTTTGTTTATTAGTTTGTATTTCTACTCACCACTTTGGAAGAAATCACCATTTTCCATATATGAATCATATTTGAAGGAAATAGGCCTAAAATAAAATTCTCTGATGCTTTTCTTAAAAAAGTTTGTGTGTGGCTGTTAAGGTCAGAGACTTTTCTGGCACTGGGGGTGAGATACATTTCCTGTACGATATCCGTACTTCCGACAGTCGTCCCTGGTAGTTTATCTATTTATCTTCACAGTCAAGACATACTTCCAAGGAATTATCCTGCCCATTTTATGTACCTGCTTTAGGTAAGTGCAGATGACTGAGCACTGACAGGCTGCCCAGAGAGGGAGTGGAGTCTCTCTCGCTGGAGATATTCAGGAACCATCTGGACACAATCCTGTGCCATGTGCTCTGGGATGACCCTGCTTGAGCAGGGATGGTGGACCAGATGACCCAGTGTGGTCCCTTCCAGCCTGACCCATCCTGTGATTCTGTGATAAGGTGGGAAGAGCCGTAGAAGTTGGACTGCAGTGGTTGTCGAGGAGGCCAGGGGGAGATACGGTTTGGTCTGACGAGTCCCACCCTCAGAGGGGAGAAAGAATTTAACTTTGGACTTTCAGTCTTTTTGGGACAAGGCTGATCAAGAGCAAGGAATCTTTCAAGACAAAGGTTTTTTTGCAAGAAGAGGCCTTTTTTTTTACCTGACATTACAAAAAATGTGCCTTGAGTCACTGGAATCATCATCATCCAAGTGGATGAAAGAGTGGAATTAGTTATTTAGTAATTTTTTAAAAGAAGAGTAAAGTCCATTGCTGAGAGGTATGTTATTTTTGACCTTTAGAGAAATTATTACAATTACTGAAAGGCATGAAATACGGATTTTAAAAAGTTAGTGGCAGCCTGGCCTTTCCAGTGAAATAACTGATAAAGCTGTTCAATAATTATGTAAGTGGTTGTTTGGATAGAGGCATCCCAAGAATTTGTGATGGCTAAGGAGAAATTTCTTACTCAAGGTTAGTGCCATTTGAAAGTAAAATTTGGTTTAGTTGACGAGATTTAGATCTATTTCCTGACTGCATACATAGTACAGATATTTTAGCAGTGGTTTTTGCTGTAATTCATGGGCAACAGCATGCATTTGTCTAGAACAGCAAATGCCAGTAGAGGAATAGCCATGACTAAAAAAAAAGAAAAGCTTTAAAACTAAACAACCTTTATTTTCTGATAAAAAATAGAATTTAAATTAACATAAAACGTACAACTAAAAATATCCAGATAAATTAAAACATTTTCATCTTCTCTTTGACACCCCTGTCTAATTTTTTGTAGTTTTGGGGGAAGCTGATGTTTTTTGGTTTCAGTAGCAATCCTTTCTAGAGCTTGGCATTATGCAAGTTTACACTCTTCTGAGTTTGGTCAAATATCACAATATTTTCATTTCTTCCTAGGTGGAATAATTTGTGGAAAATTGAGAGGAAAGAAAAAAATCATAAGAAAATAGAAAAAAATTGTAAAAAAAAAAAACTAAGAAAAAGACCTAAAAAAGAACAAGTTAATGTCTTGACATTGAGACAAAATGCAGAATTTTTTGCTTAACTGCATCCTCAGTGCTATAGAAAATGTGATCTTTAGTGCTAGTCTTACAACATACCAAAGATGAGTCTTTTTGAGAGAATCATACCACCTTTCAAATATAGTGCAGACTATACTGTGAAATCTTTGTCAGGGTAGTAGCATCTTCATTCACTGGGGTTTGCATTAACCCTGCTTTCTGCTGAGTGTCACTACTTTGGCTGCAGAAGAATTTGCTAATTCCAAGAGGCAAAAGGGTCTGTGGGGTGAAGAGTTGAAGGAAAGGAATGACCCTGCCAGGAGGTTATTTTTCTAGAAATGACTTGTGCCAGTGTCACAGCTTTGATTTGGTGGTGTGTTTTCATCTGGCAGCTTTACCAGGTCTCCTGCCTGTGAAGAGGACAGTGATTTGCCTTTGCATGGGTCATTGAGCTCCAGAACTTGTTCTGCTCCTGCTCACTCTCATCTATCACCACAAATGCCTCTAACTGTGCTTCCTGTAGTGAGGAAATTCTCATCAAATAATTTTAGATCCAATATCTTCATGCCTCAAAACATTTCAGGGCTGACCTTTGTGACCCCTCCATCACTTTAAGCCAGCTGGCATTTTTTGTGAGTGATGGGGAGAGATATTGCACTTGTAACCTTGGTAAGAAACCAAGGACTTCTGGAGCTGTGTTGGGCTCCTGTGTTTACAGGAGAACATCCAAATGTAAGCTTTCACTTTCCAACTGATTTGTGCCTGCAATACTAGGATATGTTTGGGTATTCATGGCACCTTACCTAAATAAATGCAATATCCAGGTAATGTCACAGGCCCCCTCTGTAATCAGCGTAGAGAAAGTAAATATTTTAGGGAAGAGCAGCAATCTAAATTCCATGCCCCAAACTGGCCAATGTGAGTGGTCCTTCCATTCCTGGATGTGCCTGCCTCGTTCCCTGGCCTGTTCAGCCTGAAGTAAAGGATCCAGGTGGCAGCTGCTCCTGGGCAGTGTCCCAGCTGGCCACACATGCTCGTATTGGGTACTTTAAGGAGGCCAATGGCCACAATTCATCAGAACTGGTTCCCTCTGCTCATGGTGGGGAGCCAAGGACAGGAGGTGAAATGGCAACAACTTAAACACCGTGTCTGCTCGTCTCCGTGTCATAATAGAACTATATTTAGATGCAGGAGCTTGTCAATAAATGCTCATCTTTTTGTTGGGTCATTTCAGAGCAATCTTACACTGCTATGGAATTTCAGAGTCCTTTGATTTTTCTTTTTTTTAATGGACACGAGTGATGTAGCTAAAACTCAATAAAGATGCACAGAGCAAAAACAATTTATTATTGTAAGTAAAATGTGTTTTCTTTTAAGTAATTCTTCCTGACCTGGCATATTTATAGTATCTGCATTTCTGGAGCTTTTGCAAGAGGACTGATGGCAATGAGATGGTAATGCATAATGAGGTGTATTATTTTAGAAATAAATAAATAACTCTTCAAAAACCCAAAGGCTGAAATGGCAAGCCTTGCAATTGCAAGAAAAAATGCAACAATGGTCTGGTCTGGTAGCTATATTAAATTTGTATTTGAATGATAAAGTGCTACTGCCCTGTAGTAGTCATTTATATTCAGGGAGATCTCCTACTCCTGCTTGCAACTGTTATGAAAATGTGCATAATTAAACTGCCATTTCTCTCTAAATTTGTCTGCAGCTCAGTGAAGATAATCTAAAAGGACAGTTTGCTGTGGTGTTAAAGTTGATCTGGAGTTGAAATAAGATCAAATGAATTAATATTATTTTTGTTTTCAATAGGAGGGTCTTCATAAGAGTTCATGCAGTTAAACAAACACACTTTTGAAGTCTGTTCAGCTTAACTTTCTTGAGCATTCATAGGTAGACAAACCTGAGTTAGTTGTGTGGTGTGGAGTGAGACAATATGTGTGTAAAAGAATTCTGTTACAAATTTTGAAATTCTTCAAGAGAACTAACATGAGACAATTTCTAAAATTAGGAAATTTTTTTCTAGTTTTAATCTAGGTTTTCTTAATATCCGGAGGTGAATTTTCAGGTGCAGTTAAAGCTTAGAGATCTTTTTTGTTTTATTTTGAGGGTGAGTTGTTGAATGCAGGATTCTTTATTTAGACAGGTGCAGGAATGCTTCACATCTGAAATAATTGGTATGTTATCTTTTTCCTTATTTTGCTAAATGTAGTTTATTTACAGTTAATTTCTGTGAATATTTCTTTTAATGAACTCATCCAAATGGCTTCCACTAATCCAAAATGAACAGCATCGGAAAACTTAATCTATCCTGAATTTCTTAAACTGCTATTTTCTCTTGCAGATGCTGCCTTCCTTCACAGACATTTCACTGGCTAATGGAGAGCCAGAGGATTGTGTGGCACGTGCCAAAGGGAATGGGATGACGGGGTCAATACCTGCAAACTCTCAGCCAGGGGTGGATGGCCCCCACAGTTCTCACATCACCCCAAACGTGTGTGCTGGTTCTCCTATGCAAGTAACAACCCCAGAGAGGATCATAGCCTTGCATCAAGAACTAAGAGAAAACCATCACAAAAATTGCCAGGTCAGTAGAAGTTTTCTTACTGTTTTTAGTTTAGTGAAATCTCTTATTCTTGGCAGAAGATACAGATATTTGAATGATTCCTTACAGAGATGCACAGTTGATTGTTAGTTTAAACAAGCTGACGATAATAAATGTTTAATGTTTTTCATTATGCATTTTCTTCCCCATTGTTCATGAGTGGCTTGGGGCTTGTAAAAATAATTAAAAGATTTTGTTTTCATCATGGTGTACTCCATGGTAAGATAATCTTTGAAAATAGTTTTTAAAAAAAGTTGTTATGTTGATCTTGTCCTACCTTTATTCCCCTCCAATTCTTTTTTCTTTTTTTTTTTTTAGTGGTCCAATTATTCCTATGCCCTGAAGCTCTTTATAGTAATTTCCATTAACTGCAGGAATCCTGTTAAGAACAGAGCTGATCAATTGCAATTGCATTTGTGACAGTCTGCTGCTAAACTAAACACGCAAGAGATTTCAGCTTCTCTGAGAAAACATAACCTCTCCATACTTGTATGGAAACAAAATTCAAATATGCAATTACTGGAGCCAGTTAGGTAGAGTAGTTAGAAATATTACTCTACTGAATGTCCTTTATAATCTTGGATTAAAATAAATGCAATGAAATAAGCAAAAGCATAGCTTTTGCTTTTGGCATTGATGAAAAGAACATGTAAGATACTGAGATTTCCTTTTAGTTAATAAATTTGTTATGCAATGGAGTGGTGACTCAGAATTGTGATAATATGTTACTTAGTCCAGGGGACATACGTAACAGTTCAAATCAAGTTTCCTGGTCCTTTTCCCTCTCACACTCGCAGGTAAAAAGACCAGTGAAAATATGGCCATAAAAGAAGACTATTATGAAGAGCAGAATGCAAGTAGCTCTTTGATTGATCTTCATGAACGCAGAGTTTATTTTTTTATGTAAATCAAATGAGCTTTAATGAAATCCCAGTGAAAGCAGGACGTGGGCCTGTTGTACAACTATGTGGGAGGCTACAGCTGAAATCAGCCACAATGCATAGAGTGGCCTGTTTCCATAGAGGCATACAGAAACACACAGGGACGTCCAAGGTTACAGTTTCTGTTCTTCTTTCCTCCTCAGATACCTTCAGTTGTCCCCTCCGGCTCAAATCCGCGGGCTGGTCCCAACCCGCTCGTGATCCATGAGGAAGCCCCTTGGCCTCTGCTGTCAGGGATGAAGGATGCTGCGGCGCCCCCGGAGCGTGGTGTGTTCTGGGCCACGAAGGGGAGGGATTGGTTGTCGAAACGTGATGATAAATTTTGGGGTCAAATAGGAAATCAGCATGCAGGTGCTATTCCCCAGGGAATTAAACACAAAAATGCCATTATGAATAAGGCATGGCTCTCTAGAGGAAAAACAGATGGCTCAACCTCAGCTACCACAGCAGAAAGCTATTTTCCAGACGTGTTGTCAGCAAGTAATAAAGGTCGATATCCTATGGGGAGAAATCAGCTGCATGGGAAAGAATAAAACCTGCAGAAATAAAACAAGGTAAACATCTTAACAATATGATTTTTCCCATTGATACAAAAATACTAGTAATTTTTTTAAAACAAAGATATTTTACTAGTTAGCATGGCCCAGCAACTAGTTTGAGATGACTGTACAATTGTAAAATTTACATGGAAAGGAGCTGTGATATTTTTCATGATCAAAATTTCATAGAATATTTGAGATCACCGAAACACATGGATTTTTCATTAGCCAGGCCACCTCCCTATTTTCTTTTCACCTTTTGTTGATTTGCTTTTCTTTTGACTGAAGATGTGAAACAATCTATTAAATCACTTTTGTTTTTATGTATAACCTATTTCTTCAGTGTGCAGTGGCAAGTTCTGAAAGAACATCTCCCTTGTGTGACTGTTTCCTTTGAGACTTCAGGAAACGTAGTGTCATGGACTTCCTAGGAATTAATTCTACAAAGATTAGAGGGTAATTTTGCTGTGTTTCTTTAGTCTTGGGATACTTTTAAAAAATTAATCCTTTTTTTCAATAGGCCCAACTGCAGCAGGATATTCAGTGTGTTGCTGTAGGGGCTAGTATCTGTAAAATAGCATCCTTCTACTGGTGCTTGTAAGTAACAAATTGCAGCTTAGCTTGAGTAGCTTTACTGGGCATGTCCACAACCACTTTCTGTAGGGGACTGTGTGGGCATCATTGGTACAGTAACATCTGAGTCCAAGGAATGGATGATTCAGACTGCACCCTGTGCTGCCAGACCTCTGCCACAGGGAGAAGTGGATGGAGTGGCAGGCCACCTGTGCTGACACAACCAGGACAGCGCTTCCTCGTGGTCTGGCTCAGAAATAGTTGTGTTCTGGGCTGCAGGAGCCTTGGGTGGGTCCTGGCTGTGGAAAGGAGGAGGGAATAGCGTGTCTGTGCAGGTGCAAGGGGGCACTAATGCTGGTTGACTCTGGGAAGTTTAACTGAGCATGGTTGTAAATGCCACAAAATACTGATTTATATTGTGATCTCACCAGAGTTAATACTTTTGGAAAACATGCCTTATTCATGTATCTTTATCATTATTCTGTATTTTTCGCCACTTTTATTAGAAAAGGGCATTCACACACAGTAATGCATGGCACAGGTCCTGTGCTTTTCCTCTGCCTCCATTGATGACCCTGGTTGGTTCATAGTATGTTACTACTTGTTTGATGCTGCTTTTCGGAAGCCAGAAGTAAAATGACTGGATTTGATGAAATATTAATGCACACACTCACACTTTACTGTGGAAGCCCGCCTTCAATTGCTCAGTAAGGTAGCAGTGCAGTTGCTTACAGCAGTAACTGAATTGCTCTTCATCCAGCGTATCTTTAGAAAACACACACCAGATGCCAAGAGAAATAGTCCCTGGAAGCAGTGTTGTTGAGTGCTGCTTAAGCAGGAGGCACCAGTGAGATACCAAAATGTGGGCTTTTGCTTTTATATGCCTTTCTCTTCTTCCCGATGCATGGCCAGAACTTCTGAAGACAGATATACTGCTATACAGCCATCAGCTGCCTTGTCAAGTATTAAGGTATTTTGATGTGCAAAACCACTTGTAAATATTCAACATGGTAACTTTTATGTTGATAAAATGATGCTTTAAGAATTAGACATTGTGAGAACTTTTTGGAGCTTTATCTTGCTGACAGTAAAATACAAGGCTTGGTAGTACAGTCTGAGGTCAGATCATAATGCATGAAGTGTGCTAATAATAAGGGTATTAATAATAATACCCTGTGATACTATGATAATAAGTCTTGGTTATCCTAGTGAAGCAATCTACTTTGTGTTTGGGGCTATAGTCACTTTCCATGAAATTAAGCCTTTGTCAGTCCAGTCCATTTCTATCACAGATAGAAAGGTTTATTTTAAGCATTCAAGCTTCATTTTAAGCTAATTAGGTTATTTGGCCCCATTCTTCCTCCTGCTGAAACTAATGATTTCCTGAGCAAGGGCTGCAGACACAGAGATGTAGATGGAAGAACAGACATTTGCAAGGATATTACCTGCATTGAAGCACTATAATTCAAAATGGACTCAAGCAATTCATCCAGCAAATGGATTCTGTCCTGGCACTTCGTAGCTTTGCTTCACAAGTCACAGATTTCAGTTAAAATCCTGTAGCCCCTTGTGGTTTTAATTTTTTAAGACATCCATTCTTCCTACTACAAAGCATTGTTTAAAGATGTGCAGATACCACAGTTATCATTTGGCCAGCTGTTTCAGCTGCTCTTCATTTCTGTTAATTAAAATTGTGATAGTTTGGACACTACGGTAGAGGAATGGCAATAAATTAGCAGCAATCAGTTTGGAGAGTTGCATGCAGCAGCACTGGAAAAGGTGAGTCAGCTAAAGGTTTTCTCTTTTAAACCTCTGTCTTACTTCATTTTTCCCACTACTGAATGGAGAAATGAGAAGTGATAGTCAGATCATACCAAATAATTATGCACTAATTGATCTACAGGAAGATGAGATGATAGATTGCACCATCAAACAAGGCCCTTCAAATTATTTAAGCATGGTCATTTATAGGAACCTGATGCAAAATGTACAGTGTTGGACCAGATGGTTCCTGTACTGGTGTCCTGCTGAGCTGAGGTCCTTTAGGAGTCTGAGCTTGCTCAGTGAGTCATACAGGATAATTAATTCTGGTCCTTATTCTGTAAATTATTTGTTAGGGGTTTTTTAAATTGAGGGTGATCAGTAGCAATGTGGTTGCAGAGCACATCTGAATTGGCTTGTGTTGAATCACCTTTGGTCTGCTGTTTGCCATCCATGGACCTGCAGGGCTCGAATGGCATTATCTGTACTTGACTGGGTGATGAGGTTACTTGGAAGGAAGCTGGATGACAGCGTGCTGCCTACTGACACATGCTCACTGAGCCTGCTCCCCATTCAGACTCTTCCACTTCCAAAGAAATTGTTTGAAACAGCACAGGAAACTATTTTATAGGATCAATAGTTAAAATCAAACCAGTGTTTATTAACATATTCAGCCAATATTTGCCCAGTTCTTTTTTCTAGACTTGAGCTACCTAATACTCATCAAATTATCTGTTTTCAGCAGAAAAGTTATATCTTCTGTCTCTAGTTTTAACCCAAGTATTACTTAGAAACAGAATCACATGGAAGCAGTAATCTGAAATAGTGCATAATGCTTTCTAAAGGCTGTGTGAAAGATAAACTTAAAAAGGAAACTCACAGTGTACCTGAGACTACAAGTGCACTGTAGAGTAGTCTGTACCCACTATAGGGGAGGAATTGGAATCTGAGAATCAAAAACCACTGGAAAGAATAGCCTTTCTCCTGTAACAGGTGGAAAAATTTCCATCACTTTCTTCCAACACTGAATGAGCATTTTCCTGAAATTAAAGAAAACTAATCATTCTCCTGCAGTTGTGCATTACCTGTTTTGCTCTTTACTGGTAGGAGAAGTCATAAACAGGGAATGTAATGCCAGTTTTTGTGTTCAAATGCAAAGAAACAGAACATCTAGAATGACAGATCATGCATATTTTAAAAGAGTTCTCTTTAGTCAGTGCAATTCCTGCATTAGAATACTTATCTTACTTTTCAGGAAAATAGCATTCATAATATTTAAAAAAATAGTAAGTTGGCTGGTATTTTGTCTACACTCAGCTGTGCGTGCAGTCTCACTTAACTAGAAAGAGTTCATCACGCAAGTTAAAAAGGTAAAGTTGCCCATTACATCTTAGGAATGTCTATGACAGAAATGGTTTGATCAGAATCAGTGAAAGGAACATGGTCTGCATCCCTCTTTGAGAACTGATGTGCTGGAGAAGGCTGGGAAGGCACAGGAAAGTAGGGAAGAGGACAAAACTTTCAGGTAAAAGCTGCCAGTGTCGACTCTAGGTTCTCCTGTATATTAAACATTTGTAGAAAATGCAGGGAGGTTGCTCCTGAAGCCTGCCACTCCCCATAGCTTGCCTTGTGCTATGAAAAGGTTTCATGCCTGTAGGAAATTTGGTGGTCAGGTCTTTTGCTCGGTCTGTGGTCACTCAGCTTCATGCTCAGGACTGGTGTTTGTAGGAGTCAGAACAAAAACAAGTTGCCCATGATTAATTTTTTTCTAGTCCCTAAGAATCTCTGTTTATATTTTTTTTGAGTAGCAATTCTGATTTGTAAAAGCACTATCTAATACCTTCTTAGTAACAGCCTTTTCACTGAGCCCATAAACTGATGGATATTAAAGCCCTAATTAAAACCAGATAATGCATGAAAGATTTCTACAGTGCAAACCTTTCTCTTAAGGCCTGATTAAACCAAAAAACCTCACACATCTGTTTGCACAAATGTATTCTCATTAGGTCAGGTGCCTGCTAGCATTGACTTAGGACCCTCCTTCTCTCGATAGCTTGTTCTTGGGATAAAGAGAACAACAAAAGCTAGGACAGAAAATGGAATATATCAGACACAATGGTTTTTTATATTTAGTTAGGATTGTAGTCTTTCTACAGTCTATGGCTCTGATCATCCTATCAGTCAGGATAATGGTGAACCATAGAATAATGTGTTCATTTACATATAAATATGTATAAAACATTTATGTGCATATATATACCTATATAGATGTATAATTGCATGCAGTTTGCCATAAATAAATAGGGTTTAAAATAATAGGAAGAAGTGATTTTCTGCAGATCATTCTTTTTTCTTTGTTTTTTCCTCTCTCTCTTGGGATTTGCAAATACAAGTAATGACAAGAGAAGAGACTGATTTCTTTAATTCTTCTTTTAAAGACTGAATTTAAAGTTTAAATTAAGAGGGAACTAAGACAATGCAGTGGATGTTCTGGTTTTACCTTGACTACACTGTAGATTAAAAATCCAGGTATATATGAATCTGTCTTCTCCTTCCCAAATAAACTAGATTCCATGGGAAGGACACTCACTTGTGTGCCCCGCGTGCCAGCCCAAATGTAGATGACAGTGGGATCAGGCCAGTGGGAGACGCTTCCCCTAGAGCAGTTTAGCTCCCTGTTGTCTCTTTTGCTGCTGAAAGAGTGGGGGGAAAAAGGATCAGTGTTGTATAAAATATTGTTAGCACAATTTTGCTCTTATAGGCATAAAGCATTGAGCCTTTACTGCGTAGGAGTTAGGTAGGCACTGCTAGGGAAAGTATCGGGTGCCCACGGTGGGAGCCAGACTGACTAGCACCCTTGTTAAAGGTCTCTTGAACTGTGGCCACTGTCATATTTCATGCAGTGTAAACTATCTAGCTGTGGAGATCTTAATGTTGTGTGGAAAGTTCTTGAGAGAAAAAGCTATGACTTGTGAAGTAAGCAGGTCTTTAAAAACAATAGAGAAAAAAGAAAAAGAAAGGAAAAAGAGCGAGAGGATTCTGTTACAGATGGTGGGTCAGGTTCAGCAGGGTGCAAGAGCAGCTCAGTTTCACCCTGGTGATCCAGAGCAGCTGTGAGCCTGGCTTCCTAGGCACTGAGACTCTGTGTTCAAGCCATTAGTGAACCATGTCAAATGTCTAAGGATGGAGAGAGAGGTTTTTTTTTTCATGGGTTACTGGGAATATTTAATAAATATTACTCAGAAATTAAGATGTTGCCCATTCTGCCTAGTCCCTGTGTTTTTGATTATGGTGTGAGAACATGGAGCAGAAGGGAATTTCAGTAAAGGATTGCTGGGAGTTTGTTTTGGTCGGACTTGTATTAATTGTATTTGGACAATTTGAAATTTGAAGTGCCATGGCTTCTCAGCATATGGCTGCCTAGCAAAGCCTCCTTTAATGGGGAAGCACCTGGAGCACATTGCTGATTTTTGTAATGTGGCTCCAAGGCTGAAAATTGTGAGTGATTCTTTCTCACCCTCACTGAAAGCTGCAGCTAAAAAGGGAGGACGTGGCTGTCCCTTGCCCCCACCATCTGCTGAGTGCTGCCTCCTTGCTTTCCCATCTGTGGGCTGGGGACTCTGTTTCTCAGCAGCCGCATCTCTGTTTCCAGCTGGCTGCAGACAGTCCCTTCTGGGAAAAGGGGTTTAAATTCTAGGGATGAGGCTGCCTAGCTGGAGGGTGCTGATAATTTGTGGCTGTTTGCACAGAGAGCTTTGCTTGGGGACGTGAGGCTGTTCTTGTCTCTCAGAGGAGCTGACTTGTAGGAGAAAGTATACTCCATAATGTAGCTGCCCTGTGGATAGCAAGGGAGTGGGCTCTGCTCATCCCTGCCACCCTTATAATGTATGTGCCTTTTCTCTGCTGGGTGTGATCACCAATATGATGTGGCTGCTGAATTAACAGTTAATTAGAGACCTTTTGTAGGTGGAGGATCTTTTGCAAACGATGGTTCATGAATGAGCAGACAGGCTCATTTGACGTACCTGAGCTTGGCAGAAATAACTAACAAATCTACTTTATGTGGCTCCTATATGATCTGGGTGCCTCATCATTTTGCAAGGCAGAAGTGTACTGTCTGTACTGTATAGCTGCTGAGCATAACCAGAAACCATTTCTGTCACAATGAATCTGCTAAAGAGTAGATAACCACAGAAGGAGCTGTGCACTGATTTTGCAGAATTAGTGGTGGGTTGCAGGTGGCTGTGGCCCTGAGTGGGTGCTAGAGAGCATCTTGGAGGCAATGACCTCTTCAGGGTTTTGAAACCTAAGAAATGAAGCTGCAGCTGGTGTGGACAAGAATCATGATCTGCTACATGGACTGAATCGGATTCATACAGAAAGTACCTTGTGTGCTGATGCTTAGGAGAGCCAGAAAAAACCACTACTTGCTAACAAATAATGTGGATATGATCATGGGACTCCGCTATAGACTGCCTAGCCAGGCCAATGACGCTGATAAATTACTCTTTGAGCAAATAAGAGACTCTTCTAAATCATAGGGAAGGCAGCTAAGAAAGATGCCCTCCTTGACTGGGTGCTTATTAACAGAGAGGGTCTCGAGCGAAGTGGAGATTGGTGGCTGTCTTGGCCACAGCAGCCATTAAGTGATTGAGTTTAAAACCTCTGGTTTTAAGCAGGAGGAAAAGTGCCTGCAAAATCTCAGCCCTGGACATGAGGAGAGCAGACTTCAGACTGCTCAGGGAACCAGTGAGTGAGGTCCCCTGAGAAAAACCTTTTGCAGATGCTGGGGTCCATCTCTGCTGGTAAGTTTTTAAACACCACCTCCTAAGGGCACAGGAGTAGGCAATTCCTAAATGTTTCAAATCAAGCAGATGAGGCAGAAGGCTGGCTTGGCTGAGCAGGCATTTTCCTTTGGAGATAAGGCAAAAAAGGGGAGTGAATGAGCAGTGGAAGCAAGATCAGGTGACATCCTGTGTGCTGGATGGGCACCACAATATAAGAAAGATATAAAAGCTATTAGAGTGTCCAAAGGAAGGCTAAAAGATGGTGAAGGACCTTGAGGGGGAGCCATGTGAGGGGTGGCTGAGGTCACTTGGTCTGTTCAGCCTGGAGGAGACTGAGGGGAGACATTGCAGTTACAGCTTCCTCTTGAGGGGAAGAGGAGAGGCAGGCACTGCTCTCTTCTCTGTGGTGACAGTGACAGGACTTGAGTTAATGGCCCGAAGATGTGTCAAGGGAGGTTTAGGTTGGATTTTAGAAAAAGATTCTTCACTCAGAGGCTGTTTGGGCACTGGAACAGGCTACCCAGGGAAGTGGTCACAGCACCAAGCCTGACAGAGTTCAAGGAGTGTTTGGACAATGCTCTCAGACACGAGGTGTGATTCTTGGAACTGTCCTGTGCAGGGCCAGGATTTGGACTTTTATGATCCTGCTGGGTTCCTTCCAACTCACAATGTTGTGTAATTCTGTGATTCTGTTATATCTGACATCTGCATCTTTCCCAGACCAGCACATTCCTGTTGTCCCCCTTAGAGATGACTCTGAGACTGCCATTTGCACTGACTTTTTCATGCGGACAGACAATTGATTCAACATTTCCTGGTTCTTCTCTGGTGCTACGACCTCTTTATCAGGCTACAGAATTAAGCTCTTTATTGCTTACGGCTCAGCCAACACTGCAGACCTTCAAGCAGAGATTGTCAGGTGTCTGTCTCCCTGGCAGGGAGTTGGTTACCATGTGTTTAGGAACTAAGCTTAAGTCATGCTCCAAGGAGTGGGATTCCTTGGAACATCTGTAAGTCTGAGTTAGTCTCTTGGGGTCCCTGCAGTCATGAGGAGAAATCATCACTTGATCTACAGAACAGGATTAATCTCATCATAATGTAGGTCTAAAATAGGCAAGATGATCTGCACTCTAGAGGTGCCCTTTCAATTCGCTGACTATAAAGATGAGTGGAATGGAACTACCTCAGATGTCCAGTCTACTGCAGGAAAAAGGGGAGGTGATCCTGCCCAAAATACTTTAGTAGTAAAGTGACCAAGGTCATTTGGCGCTTGGTTGTGGTGACCTGGTAGTGCTTAGCAGGACAAGAACTTGCAGTCTTCCTCCTGAGTCCTAGGTGACTGCTCTGAACACCAGAGCAGTCTTCATAGAAGAGAAAATGGACATTAATTGTTGGGAAACTCTCTTTTGTGTTGTTCTGTCTATGTTTTTTTTAATGTTCTGCCTGAGGACTTTTCCTCCGTGCTTACAGCTTGGATTAACTGTATAGTTTTGTCTTAATTTACGGTCACAAACTCTGGGTTCACTGTAAGATGTTTAGGTACCAGTTTATAAATAGATTAAACAGGAAATAAAATGTGCATGTAGATCTGAAGCCTTGTTGACCTGACAGATTCTCCCAAGGCCCCAGGAGATCAGAGGCAGCATTCATCAAGTGAGGCATTGAGCATATGCCAGGTGTAGTACTAATACTTGGGAGCTCTTGCATGATCATAAGCCAGATTCATTGTTCTTTGTTTGTGAACTGTGCACTTCTCTTTACTTGTGTGTGCTTGCTCTTGAGTAGTGTAAAAGAGGACAATGCAGAACAGAGGGCAGCAGCTTATAAAATAGTGTATTCAAACACATGGATTCAGCCCGAGCCGGGGGAGAGTTTTCTACAGTGGATTAGTGGCTGCAGCACTGCTGTTCTCCTGGGAAATCACCTAAGCACATGTGTTTCCTTTAGAGGGCTTCTGACCTCTTTTGTGTTCTTCTTAATTTCTGTGTCCTAAGTAAGGTGATATTAAAACAATTCCTTGTTGGTATGCTTCCTTGGGAGCTTTGCAGAGTGTGCAGAAGGGAAGTGGTTTCTGCTGCTCCTAAATTAAAAGCAATTGCTCAGACTCCTGCAAGTCTACGGAAGATGACATGTCAGCTAAGAATGAGTGCTGCTCTTTGCACTGGCAAACTGGATACCAGGGAAAGAATAATGTGATTGTCAAGACACATCTTTCAGTTTAATAAACCATTTTGAAAATAAGGCTTAGCCTCTGTTTAATAGTGGTCCTTGGGGGAAAAAAAATCTAAACTCTAGCGTGAAAACAAACACTCCTTGTCTGTTTTGAAATAAACATACTGTCTTCTGAAGTACTGGGCTACACTGTAAATTTTATAGACAAATAGGATATGGATGAGACAATTGCCTTAGCAGTATTATTAGGAGTAATAACTTCTGTTGTGGATAAATCTGACCCTTTTACAATGTAAAAACATTCATATTTTATTATTCTAGCTTAGCTTTGCCCTTGGAAGAGGTTGTCCTGTCTGTAAGTTTTATTAAAAATGACATGATATATGACTTATTATCAATTAATACTTTTGAGCTCTCACTTGAACAGAGGTTGTAACAATACATTGTTTTGCATGTCTCAGCTGCATACTCTGGAAGCTAATGTTGGGGGCTTCTTCCCGCTTCAGAATGGCTGTTTTGGGACTAATTAGCGAGTCACAGTGTGGTACAAAATATCTGACTCTGCCTGTTGAAGTCCTCCTTGATTGTCAGTACTCATGGAGCTGTGGGATCCTTTGTATTTTTGGATTGCTGCACCTGAACACAGTGTTATCTGTTAGTGACCACACCATTAAAAAATCAACTTCTAATTTATTGCCTAATTTATAGGCCCACTTGATCAAGCTATGACACAGTTGAACTCGTTGTTCAATGATTAATGTGAAATAAAAGGTAGTGTTACATGGCCCAGTTAGATTAGATGCTCTTGATCTAATCCTGTCAGTCAGCCACAGCTGTTAAACATTTTATGTCCTCATGTAAGACTGTACTTGTGCTGCTGTACATTTTCAGGCTAAAAGAAGATCATATTGTAATTAAATAGCTAGAGCTTATATAAGAGAATAGAATGATTATCCATATATATAATCAGAAATTTATAGGAGGACATGCTTAAACAAATGTGATTTTTACCACATAAAATGTTACAGAAATTTCTCAAAGTCGTAAGAAAAAACTACGAATTCAGATTTCATTGCCTTTCTTTTAGGTGGTAACTAACGCCTCTTATGTCTTTGAAAATGTCCCCTAAATTACTGAATTTGATTATACTTGCCCTACATAACCGCTTAGGGCCAAAAATGAGGACTCTTTGTGATTTTTAAATTTAGGTTTTATTCAATGCAAATTTACAGTTGAAGTATTTACCCATTGGACAGTATAAATAGAAGTAGCCGAAGAATCTCAGTGTGGTTTTCCTGGGACCTGGTAGCATTCCCCTTTTTAAAGCCTGGCAAGTGGCAGGGCTGCTGAAGGGGCGTTTTGTCACTCTGGGCATCAGGAAGCGGCTGCAGATCTGACTGCTGCCAGGACAGTGTGGGAATTAACAGAATCCACAGATCTTAAAGGAATGTTCTCATTAGGAAGGACGCTTTTCTTCTCGCCCTTTTTATGTGTCAAGATCAGTACCTCATCAGGGAAACCCTCAATACAAAATATTTTGAATGAGCATACAATAAATAATATTCTTTTTACTATATTTGGGCTATAGGAATTATAATTTTCCTGGTATAATGAGTGATAAGTAGAACAAAGATCATTTGGGAATAAAATGTAACTGTTTGATCCATTTGATAATTTCCATCTGGATGGCATTTGCTTCCCTCAGTAAGGGGAATGGGACCTGCCTATTTCTAGGCAATCTGTTGAGTTTCTGTCACAGAAAAGGACAGTTTAGCTTATCCTTCCATATGAACATACATTATTACATTTACAAACATGTTGTTCATCTTTCTTTTTTATTTTAGATCCTCTAAGAAGTCTTAATTCCTAGGTGGGTTGGGATGTGGGTTGAATATTCTCTCTTTTTTTTTTTTCCCAGAAATCAGTAAGAGAGGGAAAAGACTCCCATTATTCTGTGTACATAGGTACTAGTTAATTTACTAAACCAAAAGAAACCTTCCTTGTTGGAGCAGAAAGCAGGTTAGCTGTAATGAGACCAGAATTATCATTGTTCCTCTGGGCCTGACCATGCTGGAGGAATAGAAATCTGCAAACGTGACTCCAGGTTATTGTGGGATCCAAGTCATGCAATCTCTGTTGTAAATTAAGCAAGTTCTACCTCAGGATTCTTTCTCTGGAGCAGTGAAGTATTCTAAACATTAAGAGGGTCATTATAATCATAATGTCATCTTGGCTCACCAAAGAGAAAGTCTTTTCTTAGTACAGTGAGGTGACAATGGTTCATGCTGTGGTTTTGTTACTGCCCTGGGACTACTGGATCTTGTGCATTTGTAACATTTTAAATCAGCTTTTGATAAGACTTGTGTATCAGAGTCAAAACATCAGAGCTGATTCACTTTGGCACCCTGGGCAGGCAGACGGGTCTGTACCCTGCTCCCCTCGCTGAGCACATTCATTCCAGCAGGAATTCCTCCCTCCCAAAATGTCATGAGGTACTCAAGTGCAATAAGCAGATATGCATTGATGCTTTTTCCTTGGAATACTTTCATTTGAAAAGTTATTCTGTTCTCTGCATAGTTTTGGGTTTTTTTGGAAATACTTGTGTCTAAAACCTTTGGAAAAGTATAGAAATCTCTTTCCAATATCCCTGCACATAAAAGCAGGAAGGAACAGTTGTAGTTTCAGAGAAAAGCCCTATTTTCTTAATGAAAAACAAGTTTGGAATTTTTTTTTCATTTGCCAAGCCCATGTGATGTAATCCTGCAGAAATGGGATATTGTGTGACTGCCTGGAGCTGAGGAAAGGTGCAAGACTTAGGAAAAGGGTATGAATCAGTGCCTGGTGTTTTAGGGCCACACCTCCTTCATCCTCTTTTTACTAGTAGGCCGTAGATATTGTTTATTCTCTCCTTTTTAGTCTGCTGTGGTAGATGTGCCCAGACAGCTTGATTGCAAATTCATCCACAGAACTGTTCAGAGTTAAAACAGCCTTTTTTTGCTGCCACTGATAATCGTTTGCCACTATCAGCAAAATTGCCACCTGTAATCAGATCTGTAAGAGCACAGATGGCTTCCAAATGCACTAATTCAGTAGCAGAGCTGTGATTTTAGCAGCAATTGCTCCTTAGCATTTTGCACCTGGAATTTTTACTAATTTTCATATTTATCAAACAGCTGTAAATTGAGACCTCCAGCTTGCAGGTACTTGTGATCTAAAGAAGTCTGAGAAGGATGATTACACTCCAATTTCAACAGAGGCTTACCCTGATTCAGTTAAAGTTCAGTCAGGGTCTGGTCCTTAGAGGATTTCAATGCCTTGTCAATTACATATTTCATCAGTGAGTTATGGCTTTTGGATTTCAGTGCTTTTTTTTTTAATTCCCATTGTCCTGTCTACTTGTTGGTAGACTGCACACGAGTAACCTGAGAGAGAGAGCAAGCTCTGCCTGCTTACACGGTGGACTTGAAGTGAGTCCAGGCCATAGCACTCACGTTTGGGATGTGCAATCCAAAAGACAATTCCTGACTTCCAGAAAATGTTTTTCTATGTTCTGACCTTTAACAATCTGCACCAGTGAACAGAGCCATGCCACAGGCAGCTGGTAGGAAGGCACTTGCCTCTTTCACAGCCTGCATCTGACGTGGGAAGGGGGGCCCCGCCAGGCCTCATCTACCAATGCCCCAAACACAAGGTTTTCCCAGTAAGGTGATACAGATCTCTCTGCTGGGAAGTTTTGAAATTTCATGTGGTTGGAAACAAAGGATTTATCTGGAAAAAAAGTATTCCATGCTGGCTTGCTGTCTGTCTCCTTCAGGAGTGCTCGTAACTGTCATGTGAGTGGAGGGGATGAAAAAGAGTGTTGGTCAGGTTTCTGGTGACAGGGAGTTTCATTATTCATGCAGTCCACAAGCCACAGTGAAATTTTGAAGGATTTAAGGCTGGCGGGTTGGGTTGGCTGTAAGTTTCTTTTCATACTCATTTTAAAGGAGGTGAGGAAGGAGAGGAAAAAGATTTAAGGGAGGAAATGATGGAAACACGAATCTATCCAAGAGCAGAAGCGGAGGCTGGTGGAAAAAGAGATGAAGTTGTGTGGAGGCAGAAGCACTAAAAGAAAAACAGGCAAATGTGTGTTAGGAAGGACAAAAATTCGCATGTGAATCCTTGTTTCTCAATTCTGATGATTATGTTTTATAAATTGTATATATATTTGATTCCTTAGCACACATTTAATTCTTCAGTAAAGCATAGCTAAACCGAGAAACATTACAATTTGTCAGCTTCTTTCAAGGATGGAAGGCTTTTTATACTGCTAAATGACCTATATCAGAAAAAATAATTGTAGTAATTGCTTGTCTTTCTCCAAATTGGTGTTGGCATGGAGTGTTTTCAGCAAAATAACTGAAATAATATTCAGGGTGACCCATAGTTCTGGATTGTCTTGTGTGTATGTTGCTCATGTGGTAATTAAAAGGGAGAAAACCCAGTTTTTATTAGATTTCTTAGAGATGCATTTAAAGAAGAAAATGTCATGTGATGCATTAGGTTATTCTTCAAAAGGGGGAGAAAAGGAGGCAGTGTGGAGCCTCCTTCTGTTCCCCAGAGTTTCAAGAATTCATGGCTGAGACAGTCTATGTAAACATTTTTCATATGAAGTTCAGTCTCATCCTGCTGGAGGGCTTTGTCCCTCCACAGCAAATGGCCAGAATGAGAAATCTTCAGGTGGGTTGACTCAGATGGGAAAGCACGTGTGCCTGGCTGAAGGACTCCTTGGGAGAGGCAGGGAATGGGTCAGAATGAAGAAACAGATGTTGTCTAGGCAGGAATTCCCATTCATTTTGTTTGGTCACCTGGCTGCTCCAGAAACCCTGTGACAGCACATTTTCAGCTGAGAGCCTTTTCATAAGATTAGCTGTGACAAATGCAACACCTGGTTTCCCACAGAGTGAGCTGATGCTGGTTACTTCTATATCACTTCAGTTGCAGTTGTGGATTTTCTGTTTTTCTTCTTCTGAAAGTATCTTTAACTGAGACAGATGTAGTGTCTGGTCAGCTAACACAAGTTAAACAGCCAGCTGAAATTTCCTTCCTGTGCCAGAGCCCTTAAAGCTCTCTTTGTGCTTTCTAAGATTTTATCCAGACAGATCTTGGCTTTTTCAGTCCTGGTGATGTGCGACAGTTGGATCTGGCTAATATCTCCACCCTTAATGAGTTATTAAAGTGGGCAGCATCATTAAGAATTTATTTTAGACCTTTTTCAGACCTTTTAGTTATGAGACAACAGTGGCTACTGCTGCCAAAAGGGGCTTTGCTGCTACTGAGTTGTGGCAGGACAGGACTTGTGCAAGTTGTGCCTGTGTGGTGCTCCCACACATGCTGACACTGTGGTGTGGGCATCCTGTGATGAATAAGTTACAGCATTCAAATTACTGTAAGGCATAATTGTCTGAAGATTGGCTTCATTCTTACTTGCAAAGTTACCCTCATGTATTTTGCAGGCATATACTAGAACACAACTAGTGAAGTCAAATAGCCAGATTGTTCTGTTGTTTGTTATGCGTAGAGAAAGGAAGCTTGTTTGTGAATAGGACAGAAATATGTTTATTGTCAGAAAAGGGAGATCCATAAAAGAATGAGCCAGCAGCTGAAAGCAGATACCTTGGGGAAGAGATGGGGGCAGACTGGTCCTCTCCAGGACTTTCATCATTTTCTGCTCAAGGACTTCCTGAAGCAGGGTTGGTTTCTATTCAGTCAGTGAACCTTGATAGATTTTCAGTCTATTAAATTGTGAAGTCTCTCTTGAACCCATATAAACTTTTTCTCTTTGCAGTATTCCATGGAAAGGACCCCCATTCCTAGTTACATGTTAAGAACCACTTTGCTATGAACCTGTTACCAGTCAGTGCATCCTGGCTATTGTCATTGCTGGTTTCCCTCTCCACTTAGGAGTACTCTTGCTGAAGAATCAGTCTTCACTGTAGAGTGTAAAGTTTGCAAAAGAATCTATCTAGCAAACATCATCTTAGTTTACTCTTAGCTTCTGGAATCAAATTTCCAAAGCCATTTCATGTCATATATAGAGTAAACATTTTTGAAAATTCCTAAAACCTCTCTCCTTCAAAATTGCAGTCTTTATTGTAAATGCGCTTACTATTTTTCCTCTATTTTTAATTAAGAGAGAGTACTCATTGGGCCAATTCCAGAGCACAGGAAGACTTTTGGAGGTATAATAAATATTGTAATCTGTGTTTCTTGTCATAGGAACATAGGATAAGTAATGGGATGGTGAACTAAATTGCAAAATAAACACCTTGTATTTTCATATTTCGGTTAAGTACTGGCATTTGATATACATGACATTTCTCATGTTCTGTCTCCTGTGTGGCTCCGAAGTATTTTGCTCTCTGGAAATCCTGGAATTTGCATATTGTCTCAGGTTACGACAGTCAAGGGCAAAGTAAATAGGAAAACCAGAATGAGCGTCTCTTCTCGTCAAACTTTTTAAGCTGTGTACACACAATTAACATCTCCAGGCTTCCTCTTGCCTTCTCAGTTGCTATCCATTCCGATAGAACTTTTAAAGCCATAGTCTTTATGTCTTTAGGTCACATTTCTACCCCAAAGTCTCACTTGTCCTACTGTTGAATATTAAGAAAGACAGTCAGCCTTTTCCGGCTGAAGTGTTTTGTGTTTCTCACATTCCTGCCTTGTGAATTTAGCAGCTATTTATTTCAGATCTTGTCTTTTTATTCCATCCTATTCTATTACACCTGCATTTTTTTATTCACTGTTTTGTCTGTTAAATAAAAGTCCCTTTTTATTAAAGTAATTTTTACTACCACATGTGATGCAGTATTTTAATGCAAATTTTATTAGACTGCCTAGCTAAAGCTGAAGATAGTGACTGATATAAGAAATGTTTTTCTAATCTCCATATGGAATTAATAGGGAAAAATCACAATGTTGGTCAGGAGTGGTTGATACTTGAAAGCTGTGTCCCCATTGAACCAAGGCATTCAAAGCACGTGCTGAAATTGCATTGTAACTGGAATGCTGTATTGGCCAGGGCGGTAACAACTGACTTAATAGTATAAACTCAGGTGAAATGTTGTGCTGAACTGGGGACCCTGTTAAATTGACTTTCCTCACTAAAACAAAAACTCCAGTGCCTGCTTTTACACTATGTCAGTGATTGAAAAAGCTAATGAAAACACTCTTCTTGCTGTATTATTTCTGTTTTCTCTCCAGGGATGAGTTTACCAGTTGGTTTGGTCTGTATTATTTAACAGTGGAGAGAGGCATCCTGATGTTCAGTTCAGAGATAAGGATTAACTAGGGTGGTACAACTTTCAATGCAGAATGCAAGGTAGGTTCAATAAAAATGAATATTTAGTGGTTCTTCTCAACAGTAAATGAGTAAGTTTTATTTAATTTTTATGGTTTTATTTTTTTAGTTTCATTTAGATAGAGCAAACCCTCTATGCTAATTTTTAGGAGTGTTTAATTTCAAATACAGCACATTGATCTTGAAACACTCAATAAAGTCAATAAAACCATTTCTGGTGACAAACCCACATCTGTCATTTTTTGCACAGTGGTCACTGACATATAATCTATTCTGTTGCCTTACCAAAAAAAAAAAAAAATGAAGCCAGCAAACTAAATAGAAATAAATGTCATAATTTATGATATTAAAACAGCATAGTAGTTTTAAAATATACTATTTAAAGTTGTTCTTAATGTAGTTATTGTATTTTGAGCTGAAATACCATGTTTATTTATATTTCCTATTCAGTTTAGAAGGCTGGGTTTCTTTCTCCCCTTGATTCTGGTCCATCACTTGGACTTGGCCAGGACTCAGGTTGTGCACTGTTGCTGAGTCAGCCGATTTGCATCAACTATTTACCTGCCTCTCTGAGCTGTGTAATGCTTGCTTTGATTGCATTCAGGATCCACACAGTCCTAGTGAAGAACCTAGCACACTCCACATGCCCTTGAAATACAGCAGCTTTATCCTTTACTGAGGTACAAAGAGATTAAGTCATGCGTAGTCCGTAGCAAAACAGGGTATCAAAATCTGGTCTAAATCCAAGGGCAGTGCACTAAGCACTGGATCCTTTTAGGTCAAGAAGGAAGAGTTGACGCATTTTTACCCAATACAAATAAATGTATTAAAAGCTGACATGTGATTTTAATGGGAGATTGAGTTATGTATTAATTAGTCTGGAGTAAGGCGGCTCAGGGGGGACCTTACCACTCTCTTCAACTACCTGAGAGGAGGTTGTAGCCAGGTGGGGGATGGCCTCTTCTCCCACATAGCAAGTGACAGGAGGAGAGGAAATGGCCTCAAAGTTGCACCAGGAGAGGTTTAGATTGAATATAAGGAAAAAGTTCTACAGAGAAAGGGTTGTCAAGCACTAGGACAGGCTGCTCAGAGAAGTGGTGGAATATGAAGGTATTTTAACGATGCGCAGATGTGACACTTAGGAGCATGGTTTGCTGGTGGACTTGGTAGTGCTGGGTTAATGGTTGAACTTGATGATCTTAAAGGTTTTTTCCAACCCAAACGATTCTGTGATTCTAAATAGATTTAGTACTTGTGAAAAGTGCCATACTGGTTACCTGGGACATGCAGGAGTCCTATATTCATTAATAGACACAATAATTTACATTGATCTAGCCTCTGTGTACTACTTGTACTACTGCGTACTACTAGCCTACTCGTGTAGGCTTGAAAGAGATACTTTTCTACAAAAATGAGGGTTCACAGTCTGTACTTTGATCCTTTGGTTGCCTGAATGCTTAGCTCACTATTCATGGAGGAAAAATGCTACTGGATTCTGAGAACTTACCTGCTGCTCCATCTGCCCCTTTCACAAATCAGTGTTTCCTCACTTGCAGTGTTTCCTCTGTCTGCCCCATTATGTCCCTTCCACATTTCACTCCCTCTGAGACCTGCAATGCTGTTAACAATTTTTCACAGCTCCTGGCAACTGGCTGGCCTGGAGACAGTGCTTGCTGCAGCTCACATGGGTCTAGGTATGTGCTCATTTTAACCAGCATATCTGTGCTGACTGAGTCAGGATCACTTGGTTCTTTTTTACATATGAAAATTGAAATAACTTTCTGATTAATTATTGAAAATGCATTCTATTATCAATATATAAATTTAGTACATTCTCTTCTTTATACTGCTTTGATATAGATGCAATATTAAGGGTACACAGGGTGTTCTGCTACTATTATCTGTAGTTTAAAATTATGTACTCTTTGCAATTCTTCAACATCTTCCTGTGCACATTAATTTTAAATATGTGTCTTTGCTGCCCTTTCCATTTCTCTAAACACAGTCCCCATGAGTGTAACATCACTACTCCTAGTCATCCTGTCGTTTGGATTTATGCAAGTGTTATCTGAAATGACTCATGAACTTTCAAAGGGATGTTGTTTCCATCTTCTTATCAAGGCCTTGGTCCTGCCTCATTAAAGACAATAGTAGTCCCATTTTCTTTACTATTCACACAGTAACTCCTGTAACTCAATGTTCAAGATGTCAGTATAAACATACACATTTAGGAACAGATCTCTAGGCTGTTTAAATTGTTTGTGTTCCATCAGACTAAGATAGTAGTTGAAGAATTTTTTTTGCTCACAGTTGCCGTATGTTTGTGTCCAGTTTTTTTGACCAGTGTTTATACTGTGGTACTCAGGAGAATTTTTTGCAAACAGAAATTCCGTTTCATGGCTGAAGCCCTTGCTCAGCATCAGCTAAGAGCTGATTCTTTGAGCAGTCCATTTGAAGTCCCCTGCTTCCTGATGATTAAGTTGCCCTTTGCCATGCAAAGCTGAAATGAGATCCAAATGATCCAAGTTAGCTGAATGGACTGAATATGTACACACCAACTTAAAAGAGAATTTGGATATATCTGCACAGCCCCAAGCAGAGGGGAGCTGGCATGAATATGTGCCACTTCATTTATGCAACGAATACTGGGTCAGGTTGGAGGGATTCCTGTGGCTTTCTGTAGCACAGGCACAGGCAGACCAATCTAGTAGCTTCCTGTGAAAGCCTGGAAATTTATCTTTTATTTGAAATTAGCCTGAGAGTTGCCTGAATGCTAAAGATGTTTAATTATTTAAAGATGCTTAAGCAAGTCAGTTACCTAAATATGTATGGGGAGGAGGGGAAGAAGAATAATGATTATAGGATTCAGCCTAATATACTTAGCCTTGGTTTTTCAATTTTTACATATGTATTACTGACTTTGTTTACATATATATTACTTACCTTGTTGCCTTTCTGCAGTAATTGATGGATGTGAATCAGAGGATAAGCTTGAAACCAGATATTAGAGAGCTTTAATAGGACAATTTCTAGTCAGCCGTGTGAATACCACAGCTGTGCTAGGGTCAGAGACGCTTTTATGTTGTTTGTCTCCAAGTCTGACAGAAGATCTACTTGCCCTTGAGTCCATCTAATCAAATCATGATAAAGTAGATGCTATGAAACATAGATCACCCTGTAATAACCAGCTATGACTTCATGACCACCAAAGGTAGTTGTCTATCCTATATTAAATCATATAAACATGTGCTTTTCACCTCACCTTCTTAACTATTTTTGTTTTCTGCCATGGTTATACTCAGATGAGGAACTGGGGAAGTCTGCCATGAGTTCAGCAAGTACTAAGGTAACCCAAGTCTTTGCTGAAAGACATTAGTTATTCTATTAATATTTAATCTGGAGCAACCACTGACCTGCATAATTTGATAGAGATGGGTGAGCTGCTCCCTGAACACCTCTAATGCTCTCATGCTTTCTTCACTTTTTAGAAGCAATGTAAACAAATAAACACCAAACACTGCGTTGTTGAAAAAAGTGTGAAACAAGCCAAGAGTGCTTGGTGTTGCACATAAATTTTCCTGTCTGTTTTTCTGAAATTCCTCTGAGGGCTCATCAGTGTCTCTGAGCTGGTTGGCTGCTCAGGAGCTCTCCTGGCGCACTGAGGTGAGTTCCCAGCATACAGTATATGATGTGCCTTCTCAGGCACACATTAGCTTCTGCTGGGATTTGTGGCTCTCCCCCCAGTGAGCCCCTGGCAGACATCAAGTTACTCATCCCAAGCAGTGGGATGAGCCTCGGTCAGTTTGCCCTTGGCAGCATTGCTTCTGCTCAGCCTTCTCCGTGCTTTGTGGGCTCTGAATGCTGAGGCAGCTTCTGAGTCTGTTATGGCAGCTCTTTAAAGCTTTTGCAGTTATTACTCTAACTACACCAAGATTAGGTGCATTTCTCTGAGCTAGAGTTAAACCTAAATATTATTCGAAACAAATTCTGTGAAGTCATTATCTATGCTGCTTTGCCTTTGTGTTCTCTTTTCCAGAAGTCTTAATCATCTGGAATTATTTGATTCAGTCTGTGATCTAAAAATGCTCATTTGACCCTTTGTTTTTTGTGTCAGTACCCTGCATCTGTCCTTAGAAATTCAGTAGCATACCTTCTTCCACTGCAGATACTGGTTCGTTTCTCTGCCAACTGTGTGGGTGATAAAAGTATGAGAAAAAATAGGGAAAACTGTACAGCCATGTGACAAATGGGTTTATCTTGTCCCTTTGCCCCCACTCCACCTCATCTCTGCTGCAGGGGTCTCTTCCAGCACCCCACACCAGTGAGCTAGCAGCTGCCAATAAAAATTACAGTAGGCAAGATCATTTCTTTCTATGTCATGTGAAATTCTCACAGTTACTAATTGCTCCCTTGCAGGTGCTGTGAAGGGAGTAGGATTCTCTCAAGGGCTGTTAAATACAAGCATTTTTATGTCACGGATATTATAGTATCCTCTCCCACAGGGAAGACAGAACTTTTTTTCAATGCCATTAACACTTAGTTCCCTAAAAGATTGAGATCATAGACTTGAAACCATAATAATTTTTAGCATGAAATAACTAATTTAATTTATAAACAATTTATTGACTTTTAGTGAGGTCTTTACAGCAGGAGTCCAGATGCTGAAACCTAGTGCAGTGAAGTAATTTGTCAAAAATATATTTCAAAATTTTCTAAAGAAGATAATAAAGTCTTTAAATGGTAAAGATTTAAGACCTGCATTGCTCACAAGTGTTCTGACACTCTCGTGTTATAGATTAAAAGAAAACTCAGTGCTATTCCTCTCTGTATCTCATTTCATATACCACATATTACATATATATACTACATAGCACATGAAGTACTGCAATCTCTGCTGCTGCAATCAAGTAAAACTCCTTTCAGGGCAAAGGATCAGTACTCATTTACTAGCTTGGTCTAGTATTGTATTGGAAAAAGTTGTGGAGTGAGTAGTATTGCTAAAAAGGCTGTACAAAACTCATTTATTTTGCCATTAGTATTTGTTCTCTTTCCAGGCTGTCCTAGAAAACTCAATCTCTCTGTGTCCATTTCAAATCAGTGTTCAGACTGCTGGTGTTTCTGGCTTGCTGTCTGAGAAGACAAATGTCCATGGCAGTTGTAGGAGAGAAGCCCCATGATTTGAAGTTTAGTTTTGCTCTGAGAAGCACCAGCGCCAGCTCTTGTAAGGCAGCAGTTGTGCTCTTCATGGGAAAGTTAATTCCAGTGTTTATCCCCACAACATCTCTGTGCCGAGTCCATGCTATTTTCTTTGTTGCAAAAGCATCTTTAATTTAAATATAGGCATATTCTAATAAGGAAACACTTTCACACCAAAGAACCCCTAAAGGGTCAGTACTACATTCGTTTATTGGTTATTCAGCGGAAATGCACAAAGTAGTCCAACACTTTTTTTTTTTAACTGAAGCATCTGTTTGTGATTCCTGACTAGATATCATGTATCTGAGTAGAACAGAGTTTCAGTGCCTCATTAAAGTTCCAAGTGACAGCAGATGGAGTTGGAGCTGGGATTAATTGTTAAGGAAAGTGAGAAGCGAGGGTGTTTTGTTTCAGTTTTAAGAATCAAACCTCCTGCCCTAGTTAACTCTGAGATATTTGGATTTGATACAGATTGATAAGGAGGTTACTGTAGCTGGGAGATAAAGAGCAACCTCAGATCACCTGATTAGGACCTGATTTTATTCACTGTAACATGAAAAAATGTTAGTAAGGGCACAGTGAAAGAGTACTCAGCTGTGGCAAAGTTTGCTTTGAGGATTCAATAAAACTAGTATGTAGGGACTTATGGGTTAGAAATACAGAGAATTCAAAGTTTGGAGGATCTTCTGAAGCTTGGCTAAAAAAGTTATAATTTCTCTTTCTGAAGAAAGTAAGAGGTATTATGTCTTGGTGAAGAGTGAAGAAAAATGCTGGCCTGGTAGAGAGGGTCTCTGATAAAAAGATTTTAGTTAGGTCTTTCTATGGTAATCCAAATGCCTTTAAAAGTCAGGTTCCTGCACTGCATGAAGGAAAAGAGTTTCTCACCAAGAATGCCTGTTCTGCAAGGTGTGATATCTGAATTTGGCTGGGAGAGCCATTATACAGTGCTGGCTACCCAGAGATTTCCCTGACATGAGCAGTTCTGTGTTATACTCATCCTGGAACACAAGTGGAAATAATAAATTCCTGCTGTTATGTGCCCTTGCATGCTCAGGCTGACCTCAGTAAGAAATGACAGTTGTTTAAATGCTGTTACTGGTTCAGTTTTGGAAATGCTTTGTAGTGCTTTTGACAAGCCACTAAGCCCTTCAGTACAGGAGCTGTGGCAGGTCTGTCATCTTAAAATAATGTATGTGATATTGTAACATAGGTACTCAGGTCTAAAGCTGACTTTTTAACCCAGATCAGAGTGACAGATGTTCATGTGTGAACATGCTTGGTAATGTTCCCTTTTTCCTGTTGTGTCTCCAGGGTGGAGATCCTCCAATTTATTTGACATGCCTCCCACATCAAGTGTCCCTGCACAGTACATGTCCAAGGGAGGGCAGAGGCTGTGCTGTCCATTGCCACAAAAACGCAGTCACTCAGCCTGCTGGATTACAAACACAACACAAATTTACTCATTTGAAACATAACTTTGTTTGGTTTGGGATTTTTTATTTTTGGTTTTTACCTTTGAAATCAAAACTGGAAAATCTTGATTTCACACAATTTCTGGCAGAATTAGTCTTGATGACAGATATGAAGAAGTAAAAGGAAATAGTCTTGATCCAGACTAATAAGAGAGGGGTGTTGTCCTTGCTTATGCTATATGTTAGTCAAGGCGAAATAATTTTACTTATCTAAATGACAAAGCAGTATTTCTTCTGTGTTTATTGCTGTACAGTAGATTCTGCATGTTTGCTGGTTTATTTTTAATTAACGCTTGTAAAGCTTAAATTGAAATTTTTCACACAAAATCTTTAGTCTCTGATTATATTCGATAGCTTATTCAACAAATGCAGATTTAATATTTTTAGAAGATCTTTAATATAGTTTAACACCCTGTCTATTTTAACAGAGGTATCATTCAGTCTTCATCAGGTAAACTGGAAAGCTGCCTTGGCAAATACCATACTGTAGTGAACAGAAGAGAAAGCTAATGATGAAGAAAACTTCAAAAATTCAAAAATTCTGTGAGTGCTGATGGACACTACTTTTTTTTTTTTTATAAGAAGTGTTTGACTCACATTCTAATCCCTAAATTGCACTCAGATTGCATGTGTTGGCCTGAGTGTTTAGTTTACACTTTTGAAATTAATTCCCTGCTCATTCCCTCTGGTGCAGTATAGATAAAATAGTGCAGTAAGCAAAATTATTTTCTTCAAAGTGAATCTATACTGAAAAATGCTTTCCAGCTGCTGATGGGTTTCAGTTCATCAGATCAGACTAAAGCTATTCCAAAATCAAGCATCAAAACTTGTACAGAGTGTGTACTGAGTCCTTAATACCAGCTTTCTGTTCTCTCTGCTCCTATTGCATTTCATCAATTGCTAAGTTAGACAAAGCACATAATATTAATGATAATTTTACATTTTAACTGTGTTTTAGCTGTTTTTGTACTCACTAAAGGTAACTTCAAACACCTCAGTAGGTCAGGTTCTATTATGACAAACTTGCTTTCAGTGCTCTCTACCAAAATATTTAAGAATTGCCTAAGAAAAAAAATTTTTCTCCTACAAATTTTTCACAAAATACAAAATGCCTTTAAAAGCAAACATCTGCTAAGAAAGAAAACAAAACAGAATTTCATAATCAGATGCTTTTTAGACAAACATAGTTGCAAACATATGGCCTTTGCTGTCATAATCATACAATCTTGAAAAAACTGGTGTGACTTGGGACAAATAAGTTATTTGCTGCTAACTTACTTGTGTGCTTTTAGTAGCATAAAATAGCTCCTGTTAAAGTCAATAGTGAAATGCAGTTCAGTTAGGTAGGATCAAAGCTTGAAGGAATACACAATTTCCTTCTTACTTGTGATGCTCTTCATAAAACATTCAATTCTCACCCTTTGTACGTAAGTAGAGGCTCCTGAGAGAGAGCTTTGTTCCAGCACCAGGAGCACACTACACTGTCTCTGGTTGCAAAACTGCTTTAATCGGGAGGTGACAAACAGGAGAGATTAATGGCTTCAATTTGGACACACAGAGCACATGGATTCTTTAACAAAGGCAGAACAGGATTGCCTGGGATGTAAGAAAATATTGACTTGGTTCATGACAATAAAATATACATTATTATATATCTTCAGATATTTTTAATATCACCATAGAGATGGGAATGCTCTGTACACTACAGTGCCATATCAGCAAAACTGCTTAAGTGTATGTTTAGGAAAATTTCATGAACTTCAATAGCAGAAGACAGTTCACTAAAGGTGTAGATAAACTGAGGGGTTAGGCAGATGTTTAAACATTGGCGTAGTTGTTACACCAGTGTTTTTACAAGGCAACAGTCAAGACACAGAGGGCCTGAGGGATTTCTCCGACATTTTCCAAGAAGTCTGGGGACGAGAAAGAAGCTGAACCAAATTTTCTTGTGCCTTAGACCCCAGATTAGGCTCAAGGGTCACCTACAAAGTCACCTTAAAATGCAGATGATGTCAGCATTGCTATTTGTTGGTGCAAATCCTGGTAGAATGGAAAAAAAATCCAGTCTTTTTACCACTAGAGGCTTTTATTAGGCTTCTTTTTAGACAATTATTTTGGATAAGATATTTTAGGCTAGTTTTATCAACAAAAGCAAGTGAAACTTATAACACAAAAATAAATGTTAGAAGTTTCTGTCGTCCCTTTGATACATCTATGGATATTTGTCCTTGTTTTTGTGTTGTTTTTAGAGACTATTTGACCCTTTTCTGTAAAAGATGAGAAAGGCTAGGATTTTGAGGTTGCAGAAATGGTGTTGATAGATTTTAATTGCTAGCCAGTTTGCTGTCCTCGTTAATAAAACCTTTTCTTAAGTCAATTAAAATAAAAGGCTTAGAACACAGGAGGGTGCAAAGAGGTGAGAAAAAATTATGTATGGTCATATTAGCTGGAGAGGTGTAATATTCATTTGCAAAGACACAAGGGAATGCAACCATGATGGGACAAAAAAGCCCCTCCTCTCATCTTCCTATTATGCTGGGAGCATAGGAAGATCCTTCCTTGGTGGTTGATGTGAGTGTTGCAAGAAATGCAGTGAAGACTTTCTGAAGATTAACTTGTGACGTGTGAGACTGAAACCAAGAAACACTAAGTACCATTCAGGCCTCTGTGACGGTGTGACACACTCAGCACTTTTATAAAACCAGGCCATTTAATTATAGCTGGGAGGTTAGGGGAGGCGAGTTTTAAAAATCTTAGCCAAAAGCCTTAAAATATCAAAGGGAAGTAAGTCTAATAGTTAGAAGTGTGAAGTTGACATATGGTGCAATGATTTTTGGGTTGGTGTCAGTTATGCAGGTTGATTGGAATTAGGTAGAACTCTAACAATCCTGGGAAACCAGGTGGATGAACCCAGTTTAATCAGTTTCTTCCCTCTGCAGTCTCAACTGCATATCTTTGAAATAAGTGGTTTTTTTGCAAAATGGCTGTGGACTAACAAAATTTTTTACTGAACTTGTGAGAGCCTATCTTTCCTATTCTGTCTACAGACTGCCATTGAAACAATGAGAAAGAAAAGGCCAAATGCAGGAGATACAAAAGCTCTTTGTTAGCTAAATCACCAACAGTAAGAAATCAAAGCTAAAAATCCAACAAAGCAACAAAAAAACCCTGAATCCAACTGACCATACGATGACAGAGCTTTTCAGTCCAAGAATCCCTTAAGCTGTCTGCTTTATGAGACTCCAAGGCCAAAACAGAGTCTGCATTTTGTGTCAAGATTGCAGTGATGGAATATTCTTACTGTGGCTTTAGTTCATCCTCATTAGTTCTTCCACTGATACTGGTGGAGGTTTTTTTAATGCATGGCTTTGAGGCACTGTACTTTGAAGCTCAGTTCCCCTCCTTCCCAAAAATAGAAAAAGTAATCTTGCTGCCTTTGGGAGAAGAAGTTGGCTCAGAGAAGAATTATATTAGCATGAAATATACGAAAAAATAAAGAAGGGACTTGCTTGAGAGACAACAAGGAACACTCATTTGCTGTCTGATGGAGACATTTGTGACTATGTGGAAGATCACTGTATGACTTACATGCTGCTGAAGTCTCACTTGAAGGCCCACTGTTTTGTCTCTTTTGCTTGAATAATTACTTAAAATGAGAATTCCTTGCCTGTCCTGCACCTGAAGCAGTTAAAACTGGGTAGAACTACTCATTCTTTTCTGATCCATGATCATGTGTGCCCACTCAGGTAGTTTGTGCAGCGGTAATGGAGGAAACCCAGAGTAAAACTACCTTTTCTGCCTGACATTCTTACAGTAGCTAAGCCTGTACTTTAATGACAAACGAGAAGAAGAAAAGAAAAAAATGTCCTCAGTTCCCGAGTACCTCCCTCCCTGTCCAACGCCATGTCACCATCCTGGTTGTGTGAGCAGCTTTCCTCCAGCCTTGGATTCAGTAGCAATGTCTTCTCTTGTCTGCAGAACAGCTGTCAAGGAAACATCTAAATGTATATTGATCTGTTATGAACTTGTGGCAGACTGCTGGCAAGTTTCTAGTTGAATGAAAGTCAGTGACTCTTAAAAAGCACCTATTAAGTACAGGAAAATAAAAAGCAAATTGAAGATGTCTCTGTGTTTAATGTTGCATTAGCTGGCTCGCTTGTCCTGAATTTTCTTACTTTAAATATTGTGGAAATCTAAATAATCTGAAAATCTGGTTAAGAACTCTAGCTTCTACAAGATGCTAATAAATTGGCCAACCATCGTGTAAAATATACATTAGTCTTAGGACCTTATGAAGAAGTTTAGTTGTGTGCTAAACTGAAAACAGAAAATAAACAGCAAGTTTAAATAGTGTTGTCATAATATATTGCATCACATACTCTAGTATTTAGAGATAAATGTTTTTGGAAAAGGAGAGGAAATGGGATAAGTGCAACATCATGAGTAAAGTACACATGAATTTCATAGACTATTAATCTTTAATCTTTAGAGTTCCTATTTAAGTCTAAAAATACATTAATCCAGGCATCAGCTCTTCTCTGCTATCTTGATCAGGCAGGTCATGGATGTTGCTATAGTAACCTTGCATTACCAATGCAAAGACAGTGAAGGATCTGGCTATCTAGATAAATAAAATAATTGAGGGGTGCTTGCAACAGCATTCTGCTTAATGTAATGCTTAGATCCATTGGATGAGCACTTGGTCCTGCGTGGATTAGGGCCTTGACTTGGGAAGTATGAGAAAGGCTGGCACTTGAAGCCAATTTCCTGTGAAACAGGTTAGTAATTAGAGAGATGCTCTTCGCTGGGAAAACCCATTAATTGTGGCACAGATGATGTTCATTTGTTCCAGTCATCAATCACACTGGCAAAAGACAGACTGCTATGGATCCTGCATGTGGAACCTGCTCTCTAGATGCGGATGTTGTTCAGGTATTTTGAAAACCAAGAAAAGGTGTTTTCTGTGAAGCTGAGGTAAGCCCATGTTGTTGAATGCAGTTGTTGAAGACACAGCCCAGTGCTAGTGGGGATTAGACACTTTGTCTTACAGGAGAAACAACCCAATTACAGAGTGATTTGTAACAGGCATCATTAAATGCTAGTGCTGTTCTCTCATGGGGACCTGTCTTGATGACAAAGGAATGAGAATTTTCAAGTGAGAAGCAACAAAGTTCTGAATCAGATTTGCCTGTGAGTTGAATATTCCTGAGAGTTACTCCATGGGCTTGAGCTCCCATGGAAGCTTTGCAATATTTTGGTATGTAGAGGACCCATGTGAACTCTACAGGGGGAAAATCCTAACTTGAGTACTTTTTTTGTATAGTAAGGAAGCTTCCTGTAACAGTTGTTTGCTTTTACCATGCCTCTGAGTTTTCAGAAAGCACTTCCTTCTTGTGAGAAATTCTTGCAGGAAGTTTGAAGCTTTTTTCCTGAGTTGGTTTTAGTTAAGTATGGCCACTGTGTTCAAAAGTAATACAGGAATGCAGATAAAGAGAGGCACTAGTGAGTGTAGGCATCATTGAGTAATGATGATTACTCCATTTTCATTGGAAACCAAGCCTGAAAATACTCCTGTAGCCACAGCTCATCTGTGCTACCAATTGAATTTGCTGGCTAAGTCTGTAAAATACCACTTGAGCCTAAAACAGTGAAATAAGGAAAGAGTTAAAATTCTAGTCTCCTGTGAGCCTTTGTTCAGCCTCCAGTCCTACAAAGGAAACCTCTCATTGCTTTAGAAGGGTCCCAACTCTTTTCCTTTTTGTCTGCCCCTGAAAAGCCAGATCAGTTTTGCCACTGGCTTTATTGAGACTGTCAGCCCGCTCCTGCCGAGAGGCTGCTGCTGGCCGGGCAGCTTTCTGCAGGGGGAACAACGGAAAGAAAGATTCTGCATCAGAAATTCCACTTGTATTGCTTTCCCTGCCTCCTTCCCAGCACAAAGGTGGTTTTGTTTGTGCTCAAGAACCAACTAAAAAGTTTGGCCGTGAAATGAGCTCTCCTCTGGAGAAAGGGGAAGGGGTGGAACATGGAGTATACAGCTTCAGACACAAACATGTACCCACTCTCTCCTCCAGGTCACGGGCTAGAGATTGCATTAGCTGGTTGTTGTGTTACTTCACACAGCTGCAGGGCAGCTCATGAGACAGCAGTTGCTGGTTTGAATCCTTGAAGAAGTAATTTAATAAGTTGGAGTATTCTATTCTAATTTTGTGATGTAATTAGATTGGAGAGGACTTGAAAAAAAAAAGTGCTTCCCCCTTGTTGGTGGGACACAGGGAATGTTTGGTTATTTGTAATTTGCTCACATTTGTATTTGTTTCAATTCAGAGTATTTGGTGCTGCCAAAAGTGGGAGAGAGGAAAAGCACTTCCCTTGCAGCTGACACCCACTTAGGCATCTCAAGGTGGGCATTACTTCAGCAGACTGAATAATGTTAGACTCATGGAAATTAAAATTCTCCCAACAGTTCCCACTGGTGTACACCCCGGTGTACACTCATACAGTGCATAGTGTATCAATTTCTGCTGATAAAATAGGTTCTGCCCCTGAAAAGATCTTATCCATGTTGCTTGTTTCTTGTGTCTTGTGTAACCAAGGGTTTGCAGGATCAGGGAAGTATCCACATTGTTTTCCTTCTTGTCAGAGTTTAGAGAGTTTTTTGTGAGTATTAGTCTTGTGAAAATGTAGCCTTGCACAAAGCATTGCTGAGCACATTTCAGGGTTTAGGCCCCAGTAATAGGAGGATAGGCATGGCCCCTGTATCCAAGGCAGTTGGGCACCAGAATCAGATGGGTAACTGAATGTCTGACTCTTTGCTTAAATCCCTTAGGCAATGATAGAGGAAGCTTGAAGGAATTTGTGTATTTCCTTTTGCTGCTGCAAAAGAGAGTGGTTTACACATTTTGAAGTGAAGACAGAATGTGTAATGCCTCCACAAGAAATGTCAGTGAAGTGAGGGTATCTAGAAGTTGCCCAGTGTCATTCTTTATGGGCTGGGTGCCCTTTCTCAGTCTCAGGCCTGTGGAATTTGCAGGGTAATCAGCCACGTAATCCCAACTGCTTGGTATGTTCAAGCAAAGGTGTGGGATACAGAATGTCTGCATGGTTATCTGGGACAATCTGCTTCTGGCTTTTTGGCTAAAAATGGCTCAGAGAACTGACCTTTGAACCTGGTGTCCAATACTGCAAGTTAAATGCTGGCTTGGGGTTGAATGGTGAGAAAGCACAGTCATCCTGTTCCTCATTGCAGCCTCTGCTCAGATGTGAGAAATGGAGGAAGCTGTGATCTGGGAAACTGCTTTCCATCAGAGTAGCACACCAGTTGGACTGGTTCATCCCAGGGCTGCTGCTGAATCTTCAAAAGACGTCACATAAAAATCTATTTATAATGGATTGAGGAAAGGTGGGAAGAAATAAAGGGTGAACAAACCATTTTATTTAAAAATTGGTTCATGCTTTCAGTGAAGGTCTAGTTTTCCCTGTGAGCTTGCCAACATCCCTTAATTCATATCACTTAGAATAAAATGACTTCTGGGTGTAAGGAGGATTTGAATTGTCTTTTCTGTATCTCTAAATAATGATTGCTTGGGGAGATAGGAAATGTAAATTGAAAATGAATGAGGTATAGCTAGTAATATGTTAGATGCATTATCTCCAACCTGAGGCCTTCAGTCAGAAGAGAAGGTCATTTGTAATCATTAAAGAGCACTGCAGCAAGTACTTATATTTTAACTTTTCCTCTTTTTTGAGTTGAATTTTCTTCTTTTAACCAGTGTGACACTTTTCTGAGGAATTATGTGCCATGACTTCTTAGATTGCCTAAATTATATTCTTTTGTTGTAGTTTATGAGACAGAGGATGCAGGGGATCGGTACTTTGCTGAATGATTGATCTTCACTAGTTTTCTGGAAATGTGTGATTTTTCCCTTTGCTTTCTTTTCTGAAAAATCTCACTTTGTACAATTTGTATGTGGACAATTCCAACCATGAAAATATTAAGCCTTATTTCTGTGTTCCTGGATTGGAATTGTTTTTTTTCTTTTCTTCTAGATACATCATTACAACTTACTTTACACTGAGTCAGACAACTGTGTAGAAGAGGCAGTAATTGGTCCCATGAACTACCCCTTGTGCTTTGCTGAATGGCAGCAAGGCCATTTCTTAGTATTTCTGAAACTTGAGCCTCATTTTTAACATTTAGAAAACAAGGCTGGAATTACTAACAGTGAATAATGTAGTGAATCCTAATCAGCTGGGTCAAGATTTTACTGGGCAAAGGTGCTGGAGGGAGAGGAGTATGGCCTGCCTGAAATTACCCTCCAAATATTCCCAGTGAGAACAGCAAACTGAAAGCAGATGGAGACTTCTCTCTCTTGTTTGCTGAAGTGAAGTGGGACTGATTGTAGTGGGTGTCCTTGTAAACCTCCTGGTCTGTCTTGCCATGGAGCAAGAGGGAATCTTTGAAGCCTTGTGTCTCCTGGGGCTAGAGCAATTCTGCACTTCTGAAGTTAGTGGCATTAACCATCCATCAATGAAGTGCATAAGCAACAGTGGGATTTGCCATTTAATTGAACTCTGCTTTTCTAGTTGTTAATTATACTCCTTGTATGGTTTTTCATGTTTAAGCTGTATCATTACACTTAACAGAATGTTCGTTGTTACCTGCTGTGATTTTGAATAATTCATGGTATTAATATGCAATTAGGGACCATCATGAGTTCCCCCTGAAGTAAACCAAAAGTTGCTTTGCTGGTTTTGTGTCTTTGAAGGTGAGTGGAAGGCAGGTTCTGGCTTCCGTGGTCCTTTATCGGAAAGAAAATTTTGAATCAGCCAATAAAATTAAAGTATGCATCTTGAGAGTATAGTGTGCACAGTATAATTGAAATATTTTTATGAAATTGCTTGTTAAGCTGGAAATAACCCAAGTAAATCAGCCCTGGACCTCTGTAAACAGCAGTGTGTTGTACTTTCAGTTAATTATTTCCACAGATGTACTCAATGGCAACATTATGTTTATCCTATGGCAGTGTTACTGCAGCTCTCAATTTCATTTTGTTTCCTTTTCTTGATGGATGGGTTTACCAAATCTAAAAATAAAATATTTTTTCCCATCATGACAGGGATTTTCTTACATGGGTTTTGTGAGTTGCCCTAGAAACAAAAAAACACTGAAGTTAGGTCAGAAAAATAAGTGTCATGCCAACCATTGTTGTTTGGGTTTCTTTGTTTCCATCTTAATACTAGATAAATTATGTGGCTGAGGAGTCCAGCTGATAGTTGATACTCGCAGGTGGCTTCTGAGCAAAGATGGGTGTGGTGTGTTTGTTTTGATTAGAGGAAAGTAAATGGGAATATTCCACGGTGAAAGGTCACCCTCAGCCTGGCAGGTGTTCTGGAGTCTCTTCTCTCTCTGCCACTGTCTGTGCTTCGTTGCTGTCCCAGGTTTGCCTTGACTTTATATAGCCTGTATCAGCCAAGGTCTTTCAGAGTGCAAGGATGAAATCTTCTTTCTGGCTATCTCCACAGGTATGAGATATTTTCTCATTTTTCCAAATGAT
Source organism: Ifrita kowaldi (assembly GCA_013398055.1). NCBI lineage: Eukaryota > Metazoa > Chordata > Aves > Passeriformes > Cinclosomatidae > Ifrita > Ifrita kowaldi. The sequence goes on from VZRS01012338.1 coordinate 231,956, forward strand.
GAAAACACTGGTCCTCTGACCATGAAGCAGACCTATTCAATGTTAATACAAAGGCCATTCCCAAAGGTTAACTGCCTTATAAATACCCAGATTGTTCCCTCCACTCACTACAAGTTTGCAATCTGCTTAATATATGCACACTCAGGGAGAAGCTGTAAATATAATGCTAAAAGCAGACGCTTGGAACTATTGCTCTTGCTTCTCTTCAGCTTATGCAACTGTTTGCAGTAGCTTGTTGCCAACACAACTGTTGTGTCCTAGTACTTTGGGCTTCATCTTGTAAGTCTCCTGAATATGCTGTTCCCATTCCAACACTTTGAACAGATCCATGTGAGGAGGTTTTGCAAGACCAAGTCGTTAACTGAAAGCCACAAATACATCACCACCTGCTTAATTCATCAGTCTAGAACTGAGCTAGCTCATGAAGTTATGCCAGCTGGAGTCCTGGCTAAAAAAACCCAAAACCCTGGTAACCAAACATTTTGACCATCAGAAGCCTGGACCTCAAAATTTTCTCTAAATATGTCATTCCACCTTCTCCCCTTGCAAACGACTGAAGTTCCTTCTTTCAGAGGTTTTCCAATGAGTCTTGCTGATGTTTCAACTGCAGCTTTACGTCCATTGACAGCTGTTCTCATCTGCCTATTCCGTCTGCAACCACAGCCATCTCTCTGCAGACAGACCCAGAAAATCTCTGACAATAAATAACATTCTTACTCCACAAGCATTTAAGTCAATTGAAGGTGATGAGGTGATCCAGGAAATTGCTGCTCTCATAAATTCCTGGGACTGTGCTTGAGGCATAGTGTAATCTCTGGTACTTCTCTGCCACTGTTGATCTCCAAGAACACCTTACAAAATTATAGCCTAATGCTTTAACAAAGTGTAGGAGGGAAGGATGCATTTTATGTAAATTTAGTCAGGAAGTCTTTGAAACTAATTGCTTAAAGTGATTGGGGAAAGCTGATGGAGTGTGATAGACATACAGAATTTTTTTCTGCTTTCAGAATAGACAGTGTTGATTAACTGGGCTTAGTATAGCACTACATATATTAAATAAGTATCAGTGGATGAGCCTGCTCTGTGCATGAACTAAAAGGCCATGCTCTGGGTGTTATTACAGATGTGAATTTAGGGAGTTTTGGGGTTATACAGAGAAAACTATTGGTTTTCATGAACTTGGTATTGAAGTATTGTCCTGGCTTAGTGTCAATATTTTATTTGTAAAAATGGAATTAAACACACACACACACAAAAAGTGTAAAGCCATACCTACAGAAAAGACCATTTATTCTGAAAACTCTCAAACTTGGGAGTAATGCTAGAGAAATCCTCCTTCACATATGCTGCTTAGCATTGGTACCCCTGAGAGGTGTCACAGGCTTGTCTGTCAATCAGCCTGCTGGTTTATGTGCTAAGTCCTGTTTGGTCTTTCTGGTTTGTGCTTGTTAGATGTGCTGACTTGCCTGTTAGAACAGCCTCTGATCTTTCTTTAGGGCTATTCTGGACACAAGCACCATTCTGCAGGCGTGGGCTGCTCTCCTTGTTCCTGGTAGATCACCTTGTATTTAACCATATTTGCATATTTATAGGAAGTCAGTGATTTCATTTCCACACTACCTGGGGGCTAGAGTTACAAGTTAGAGTTATGTGCTTGATCTAGACTGGGGATTTGCATAGATGTCTATATGTATTTGATAGCTGAATGAAAGGCTATGAAGGCTGAATGAAAGGCACACATCAAAAGCCTCATGGGTAAGAATATAAACCTGCTGTTCTCAAGTATGTATGAGTGTGTCATGGATCTGTGCATGCTTCCTTTCAGCATGAGAGCCGGGCACTTGCTGTTGACTTGTGTTCTGTCTCCTGCGAGATACCTTGACCTAGTTTTAATGGAGAGAAGATTTTTACGTCATCTGAGACTGGATAGACTATTCCATGCTGTGCCCTGTGAACATGTATGAATCTCTGACCACTTCTATGACCATTTCACTGGGGTGACTGGTGGATGTGTGGCTAGATGGAAAAGGCCAAAGGAAAATGCTGAGCAAGAAGCAGTTGCAAGAAAATGTGCTGGAGTGAACACACGAGGTAACAACTAATCTTAAAAGAGTATATTAAAATACAACTAATTAGAATTAAATCAAAATATCTTCTTGCCAGAAATAAAACTAACTTGAATGGATGAGCACTAGAGAACTTAAAAAAAAAAAAAAAAAAGCCTCATGGAAATGATCCAGTGTGTCTGATTGTAAGCACCCAGTGGGGAACATGTAACAATTACAGGTCTTTGGGAAAGTTGGTCTTTGGAAGACTGAGGTTTCAGTGGGTCTCCCTTAACAGGAAAAAAAAGATGATGAACAGCACACAAGGTTAGGTAGCAGTCACAGCATATTCTGTCTTGCTTATGTGGGACAGAGAGCCAGATGCATCACTGTTACATAAGCCTGCTGACCTGCATACAGAGCTTTGTGGTAATAAGAGTTTCAGAAAAATAAATCCTGTTCAGTTTAGCTAACATGAAGATAGAAAATCCAGGTATGTTTACAATGGGAAACTCCACAAAACATTATTCCCTAAAGGGCTTGGTTTTGAAATTTAAATTGGGAGGGCTCAAATACTTGGGACAAAGAGGGTGGGAGAGGAGGCAGTTAATATGATACAAGCCCAGTCTGCTGACTAATAGTACAGTCTGTGTATCTAGGAAATGGGACCACAAGATATGTTGTACACCAGCCATAACAGCCTGTTATTCAAGTGCTGCAGCATGAAAAACGATAATGCCAATTTGCAGAGGATTTTGATAGATTTGTTTAATTTCATTGTATTCTGATCTGAAATGAAAGTTAGTATTTCTTTCCATTCTTAGTGAATAAAATAGAATATTTTCAGTTGGAAGGGACCTACAACAATCATCCTGTCTGAAGGTAATAATACCTAGAATTAGAAACATCAAGCTCTGGGGTCCCCAGCTTGAGGAATTCTGTCTGGATCCTCCGGCTGCCTAGGGTGCCAAGGAGTTGCACATTTCCAGAGTTCCAGACTCTTGCTTCTTTTCTTTCTGCCTGGTGAGCTGAGAGAGAGCTGGCAGCCTTGGAGTTTATGGGCAGAGAGACTCTGCTCTGAGTTTCTTGGCATCCTGCCTAATGAGATCTGTAGAGGAGCCCACAACTTAGGAGCTCTGCAATCTCTGAGATAATCCTGGAGCAATAACTTCTTTCTAACTCCCACTCTCTGTCAACTTGTCAGGAATACACTTGAAGAACAGGCAAGAGGACCTGGCAGGAAATCGGGTGTGATTTCTGCAGCGTCATCAAAGTCAAATGTGCCATTAAAAATGTTTCTGACCACTTTTAGTAACCCCATGCAGAAATCCTAATGTCAGCACCTGACCCTGGAGGTCCTGCATCCCTTTGCTGTAGATATCAGGGGTACAAAGCTCAATGAGGCAGAAGTGAGGACAAAGAAATAGTTACACCATTCCAGTATCTTTGAAGTTGGGATGTGGGTCTCCTGCAGCTTTTCACACAGCACCAGCCTGCCTGTAGTCAGATGGCCTACAAACCCCAGTTGTCCTAAAGGTATTGGAAGACATGGTTGTTCTGGGAAGGCTCTTAACTGACATAGTGGTTAGTGTGATGTTACTGGAAAAGTAGATGAAATACATATTGGTACCTTGTGCTTTTTCCCTTCTTCCCATGCTTGCTTTATGATTGACCCTGAGGTCTGTGTCTGAGTGGAGATATTGGTCTGAACAGTGTGCACAGGAGAATTTTCCAGGCACACATGAGCCCCAGGCATGTACTCAGAATTCAGTACAGATATTGCCAATGTGAGTTATAGCATTCTAAAGGTTGCTGTAATTTATATTTATAATCTACGGCTGCAGAATGATGTTTTAGCAGCTGTGGAGCCCTGGAAGGTGAGCATCCTCTTGCTTTTCCTAGTCATAGAGCTGGAGGATGATGGGCCCTGTGGCTTGATGTTACTACTGTGGCCCCTGCAGGGTGAGTTAGGACTAATGATGCAATGCAAAATTGCCCAAATGACAGAGAGAATCTGGGCCACTGCATTCATCTTGTCTGATTTCCAAATTTTTCAGTGCTCAGAGGGACAGGATTATAAGAAAACTTGACTTCCTGCTATGTAGGTCATATGCTGCATGCTGAATCCTCCATCACAGGGGGTAAAGCTGGACCAGGGAAACTTGATTTGCGTCTGTAAATATCAATGGGAATAACAGATGTTTTTCTTTTACTGAATAATTTCCAATGAGTTTGATTTGTGATAAAACCATCTAGGCTTTTACTGTTGGTGGTACATTAAAATACATTGCAGTAACTGCAACTTAACTGCAATGTGTTGCAGTTATTAAACTCTGCAGTCTTTAGATTGCTGTGGCTGGGCAAGATTCACTGTTGGTCTGGAGGCTTTGGGGGTGACAAGTGGACTGTCTGGCTCTGCCATGGGGTGTTCAAAGGTGCCATCACCCTCCTGATCCTGCAACCACAGCTGTGCATCCTCTGTCTCTGTTGGACAGGGCTGTGCAGGCTGATACATGAATCTGCAGTGGGTTCATCTGGGAACAGAAAGCCTACGATTTGCTCACAGACTTGAAATGATACTGCTTTGATTACTACTTTAAAAAAATTAAAATCTGACCTCCTCTAGCAGTTATTCTGGCATTTATCAGGACTTTATAAAGATCAGGCAAGGAAAACAAAGCAAAACAGAAATGTTCCAATACTTGTGTCTTCCTAAGCTTTTGCTGTGGGGTGGAGAGCATCTAGAAATCCTCCTCTTCAGATGCTGCTTAATCTACTCTGGATGCATATACATAATTTTTCACTGCATAGTTGGAGAGGTAGTGGGATAAAAAATGCTTTGCTGAAATGTGAATTCACTTGCCTGTTTTTCTTAGGCTGATAGCAGCAAGGCAAACCTGCTGATCAGTTGCTCCTATGACTGTGCATTTTAGGGGAAGGTATTTCTTTGTTACTGCTGCAGTTCTGTTGTAGCAATTAAAAAAATGTGTCTAAGGAGGAGGCAATAACTCTGAGAGTGTCTTTGATGACTAAACACTATACTCTAAATATGCAGTGTTGCTGCTGATTTTTCCAGTCTCCTGTGAGTCATAAAATCAGTCTCGTATAGAGTGAGCTATTCTTAATGACCTTGACTTTAAAAAAAAAAAAAAANTTTAAAAAAAAAAAAAAAAAAAAAAAGCCTGTGACTTCCCCTAAGTCAAATAATTTAAATGAATGATTTTCTGTAGGATATTTGCAGTGCTTTTCAGATCATTAAAATCCCTGAAGGACAATGGGCAGGTCTGCATTTGCAGGCATCACTGGTGTACCCAGGACAAAGCCCCTGTGGCCCAAAGGGTGCTGTGCCTTATATGAATACAACCCCTGGTCTTGTGTGCAGCTGTTACCATGCAAATGTGAATAGAACTGCCTGGGAGGGTATCTAGGAAGGAGATAGCATGTTCCACAGACTGAAGGGCTCAAACAGCCTCCACTTCCAAGGGCCATTTTTGTCCTGCTCACAATTTGTGCTCTTCAATCCCAGCAGGTTTTTTGTATTTTCGTGGCTGTACTTACCACCTTGTGGTAAGCATGTTTTTTACAAGGTTCATGGCTGTTACCTATTGCAAATATATCTGTTCCAGTGGTGTTCTACAGCTGCTCTGTGAGAATGATACTACACATTGCCAGCAGAATCTAATCATGATGATTTCTGTGTTAAGGGTGCCTCCTTGAGAAACTGTAAGGGGAAGGATTTGAAAATAACCAAGTTGAGTGCACTTTTATTGCATCTTTTTGCAGGGGAGGGAAGTTGTAGGACTCTTGTGGGTCAATCTGTCTGTTGCATTTTCGGCACTGGAATAAACACCGTATGTCCCAGTTGTAACTGGATGCATTATAGTACTAAAGCACACAGTGAATTACATTAGATGAGAAGTATTTGTTGTGGGTTGTTCCTACTGTTTGTAACTGTTGGTAGTTTCTTGATAATGCTCACTTCTTTAACCTCAGCAAAACATGCACAAGATGGAGGTTTTCTCCATTTTGGACTTGGCAAGAAAATCCTTCTGGAATTTGCCTTTTAATTATACTGGGTTGCATCATTTTTGTGAGATGTTCCTCAAGAGCAATGTGCCTGATACATAGAAGGTACCACTCTGCCATTGTATTTGGACATGTCATGCTGTTATTGTCTCTGTAGTATGATGTTAACTCATTTACATTAGCCTTTAAATCCATTATGATTGTCTTAATGGGAGAAATGTAAATAACATTAAGTTCATGTGCATAATTTACCACAAAAAAAGTTCCTGTGTTTAATAAGTGCTGTTAGATTTTCAAGGCTGATAAAGGCTTGGAGCTGTCTAAATGAGGCAGTGCCATTACAGGAAAATCAAATCAGCAAGGTAAATGGAGTCCTGTGGAAGATCCTTTGAATACAAAGGTGTTTTAATTGTTTCTTATTTTAAATTACAATAGGGCCACTCCTTAATTAGGACTAGCACTGGGTGAACACTATCTTAAAAAAAAAAAAATCCAGCTGGTTTTTCCTTTTCTGTGTGTTCCAACAATCTGTGATCAGTCTTCAAGGTTTCCTAGTTTGTCATTTTAAATTGCTGAACTGTCTCATATCAGCACGCTTCACCCTAAGCCTCTTGGCAAGCTAGCTATCCTTGGCTGCATGTCCAAGATTTTGGGGTAGCAATTGATTTCAGAAGTGTGTCTGTTACTGCTGCCTGCCTGCAAAGTTGTGGAATATTTGATGAGCAGGAGGTTAGACATCAGGGATCTTCTGTAAGCATTTGCATCTCAGAGCTGCAAAGGATTGCAGGGATATTGTTCTAGAAGACATTCTTTGAAAGCAAGTGTATATATATATTGTATATATATATATAGATAGTCCATTAACAGAAGAAATTAACTTCCAAAATGATGTTCAGCATGACAGTGAGTTCAACTGTCCATGCACATTTATAAGACTCACATTTGCAAGTCCTCTTCACTATAGCTACCCATTCTTAATTAAGCCTCTTAAGTTGTTCTTCTCCAAGCAGTGTGAAAATGAGTGTCTTTGTGTGTGTGTGACATTTTTATGAAGAGCTCTGTAGCATTAAATAGCAGCACTGCTTGTATTGTTGTATATTGCCCATATTCTACTGTTAATGAAAATAATGTAGTTTCCATAGAGTTGAGTAAGACAAGGCTCATTTATCATTCATGAATTCATTTTTCCAGAATTACACCATTAGTTTCATAAGAAAGAAACTGACATAAAGCCAGAGAAATGATGTTGAACGAGATCTATATATGTAACCTTGTCTAGTATTTAATACCTGTATTAAGCACAAGAATGTAGAAATACATAATATAATTTTCTAACAGAATAGAACATAATTCATTTGTGGTTTTCAGCATTCATGGTTGGTTAGTTGATTGTTGGGTTTTTTTTCTCTTGGATGCAATTCCTTTCCTCTGAGATATGGGCAAGCTCTGTTGGCCATTGGTTATAATTGGGATCAATATGTCTTCATTGAGAATTTAATGATATTCACACCTCTTGAGCTCCAAAGTGAATCCATCAAGTAGAAATGCATTTTAGAAGCAGCAATTTGTGAATGAGAAGATTACACTGAATACTATTTGATCTTCTCTTTTTTTACTCAGCACAGAAATCAAATGTTTTTGCAAAGATCATGCTCTTGCTTATGTAGCATTTCTTTACCAAACAGCTGGGGGATCCCATGTATATTATGGCAAAATGCAGCTTTGGAACATTTTTTTTCTTGTAATCATATTCTTTTTTTTCAGTTTTTCTATTTGCAGGTACTCAAAATTTTTCCAAAGGAAGATGTTTGTGTTTTAAAACAAGGTACTATAAAAAACACATATTAAACATTTATGGTAGATCATTTTCTATTGAAGTGTGTGCGTGCCACAGACACATTGATTTTCTGTGATTAATAGAAATGATAAAATGACTGGATGCTCATGATTATATTAGTTAGACCAAGTAAAATATCTGTAATTTCATTATAAAATATTGAAGAATAGCACAAGCCCTCTTGCCTGGCATTTTCTCTCATTTGTGCTACTGTAGCTCCAGAATAGTGATAGAAAACACTGGTGCTTCAATGGTTCTAAAGAAGGGATAATCTGTGACCCTTGATAAGGGCAGAGGCACAGCAGAGTACTTCTTTTATATTTACAGCAGAAACTCTTTTCAGGTGTTGCACAGTATCTTCTTCAAATATTTGTTCACAAATGGCAGAAATATGCATTTCTTGCTGAATATAAAGAAATCTTATTAATTCCTTGAATCTGCAATTTCCTCACTTTAAATACCTCTAGTGCTACAAACCAATGGAAACATGGTGTTTCTGGCCCTGCGCATCAGGGCTGAGGTACTGAGCAGCTGCTGTGTGCTGGTGCCTTGAGAATCTTTAATGCTGGGTTACACTCTGGGGAAATGTTCCAAATATGCATTGACTGATATTCTGAAGTCTTACTGCAGCAGTTGGAAGTGCATGATGGTCCACAACCTAAACCCACTTCAGGTATCAGACATTATTTTAATATGTTTTTATGGTGGTATCACCATATTTCATGTCTTCTTTCAGATGACCAGAATAAAATAACATCCTCCTTTTACTATCTTTGTCTTCTAAATGTAAGGAATTATTTAACTTCAAATCCTTTGTGGGCATTCATTACAGCTGGGCTCAATGATCTGAAAAGTCTTTTCCAATCTCAGTGAGCACAGGCACTCTCTGAAGATGCCACAGAGATTTTAGGAATGTGTGTACAGTCCTGCAGCTGTTTTCTTCCTTCCAGCCCCAGTGTTGTTTGTCTTTGAAGTCTCTATATTGGCTCATTCCTTTCTGACTTTGATGCACGCTCCCAAAGTTTTTGCAAGGCTTTTACTGCTGTACCTTCTTAATGGGAGAAAGATGACTTCCATCCACTCTGCTCTGCAGGGCATGGAGACCATGGACCCTGGCAGTGGGCACAGAGCTCAGGTCTCCAGGGAGCTGATTGAAGTGGAGGAGTCCAGCAGGACAGCTGTCTTTTGGAGGTGGTCAGCGCTAGATTTGTTCCACCAGTATGAGCTCTCTGAGCTTCCTTCAAAATGGTAGTTTAGACACTTGGGGGAGCAGACCATTTGTTCTGCAGGAAGAGGCCAAGGGGTCCAGGCTGGTTCACCCTGGGGGAGAGCTGGCTTTGGGGGCACCTCACAACAGCCTTTCTGAAACTGTGAGGAAGCAACTGAGAATCACAGAACCATAGAGAGAGCCAGGCCCTTCAACGTGATGCATTGTGAGAGGGTGAGACACAGTGGGCATAAGATGAAACCAGAGAATTTCAGACTGGCTATAGGAAAAGCAATTCCCTCATGAGGACAGTGCAGCAGTGGGACAAGCTGCCCAGGAAGTCTATGCATTCTTCATCCCAGGAGTTTTTCAAGATTGATTAGGTAAACCCTGAGCAAACTGCTCTGACTTCAGAACTGACTCTGCTTGGAGTAGGTTGATCTAAATGACCTTCTGATGTTCTTTCCTGTGGTCTTACAGTTTCCTGATACTTAGCACAGAATGAACAAGTACAGATGTGAAGGACTGGGAGCAGCTAGAACAAATAAATGCTGGTGGCTCACAGAGGTGGTAAAAGATTGGAGAACATCAAGTGGGAGCATAAATATGGGTCACTGATCTTTGTTATGCAGGAAATGATTCGGTCCTGGCTTAGAGAGCAGTGCACAGTCATCACTTTTATTTCAAGGTTTCCTTTGAGGTTCCAATGTCACAGAGAAATCAGTTTTGTTTAATGACCTTCTACATTAGCAGTTCTTTGTGTTGGTGACTGAAATTGATTTTGCTTGTGATGTGAAGGAGTACAAGCCCAGCCTCTGCACTGTTGCTCAACCATGTGCTTTAGCCCTACCAAAGAATGGGAGGCCAGCAAATTTCTGAGCATCAGGAATATCCATGCTGAAACTCTTAGGTACAGCATTGATAAAGACTCAGCTGGTTTTTAATCTCTGTGATGCATGGTTGGAAACTGCACCTTTGTGCTTGAGCCCTGGAAATGCTTGGTCGATATTTTTCTTTGGTAAAGTAACATCATTAAGACCTTTCTTATTTTCCTGAAGCATTTCACAAGAGAGACTTCCTCCCTGACCAGAGTAATTACAAAACAATTCATTAGTGGTTTATGTTTATGTTCCACACTTCTTAGTTAGATATGTGATATGAAGAAAAATAATTAAGAGAAGGGTGGAGGATAGATTTTTCAAGGAAGTAAGACTGCAAGGAGCACAAGGTTTCATAAAGACTTCAGGTGGACAATAAAAAGAGGGGGTGATTAATTCATGTAGGAAAGAGAAAGAACAGACAAAGAGGATGAAAGGAATGGGAAAGAGAAAGTGAAGAGTCTGACAAAATGAGAAGGGAGAATTGGCAGCTAATGTTTCAAGAAAAATATAATAAAAATTGAAGGAAATATTAGGCAAATAATGACTTCCACATTTGTAAATGCTCTTAGTCTAGCAGTGCATGTTTGACAAATATTCTTTAACCCCAATTTTGGAAAATTAGAGAACTTAGTTTAAATTTAAATTGGTGGATAACAAAAGAAGTGATCACTAAAGTACAAAAAAATGTAAGTTCATTGAATGAATGAAGTTTGAATCACATTTCCATTATTCTGGCCACACCAGTTTTCAGTGATAGTTTTTTCAAGCATCATTTTCCATGACAGCTATCCCTGATACTTTAGGGACATTCTTCCTTTTGAAAAAATCAGTAAACTGACAGCTGGTAACAGTGGGTAGCTCCTCTGCAACCAGTTGAGGAACTAAAATTGAAACCCCTCTATCTTCTAAAATAAAGCTAAATTTTAGGAGGACCTAGAGACTCACCCTCCTGATCCTCCCTAGAACCTATGTACAGTGATGGGATCACAGAGAAGAAACTTCATGTATGACTAGAAGAGGAGAGACAGGGATGTATTTCAGACCATCCCAAAATACAAGGCCAGCTCTGCTGGTACTAAGTCATATTGTAATACTAATTTATTGTAATATTAATTACAAATGAAAAAGTACCTGATGTCCTGAAAAATCCTTGGAAGGTGTGGATAGCAAAGGCTGAAAGTGTGTTCTGCTGGGGGTTGTTTTCCTTGCAGTTAGACTACAAAGACATTAATCAAAAAGAAGATGAGGTGTGGAGAACTCTAGTAGTGTTCCCTTTCTTTGCCTGGAGATAAGAATGAACAGCACTGGATTTTCTTTGTTTGCAGTACAGTCTGGACTTCATTAGATGATGCAAAGAGATGGAATTCCAAAACCAATTTTGTTTGGATGCACCTACAGCAGAGGCAGAATTAATGTATAATGTCTTTCGAAGACTGCAGAAAGCTTCTGGTGTTGTTTTGAATGAAAAGCAAGTCTGAACATTTACCAGTTTCTGATCCAAGGCACTGAACCAGAGTTCTGATCCATGGAGAGCTGAACCAGAGTGTGCAAGGGCTCTAAATGCCTCTTACCACTAGGAATCCTTGATGTCCTTGTGCCCAGCCGGCACTCTCCTGGATCAGTGGCTGACTCTTGCATATCTCACTGGTTTTGTGTCCTACAATAATCCATCTAGCTGCTTCTCCAAAAATAGTGACCTCTCCTTTATTACTTTGCCTCTCTCTGCAGGATTTTTTTTCAGTTTTGTTCTTCATACTTGGAAAAATCTTTCTATCCTGAAATACAAGCCATAAAGGCTCTCTTCTTTCCCAGTTTTTAATTTTTCTCTTTTGAGGGGCATGTTGGTGACTGGGACGCATTTTAGTAATGACAATTAATTATTGTCATCAGCCATTTATTATAATAATAATTGAAATATAATATTTTTAACAAAATTCTGTATGCTATTATCATTTCCTGTACTACCAATGTACTAAGACGTGTGTTGCTCCAGTAGACATCAAGTTTTAGCCAGAGTTAAGTATGCAAGCAGTGCATCACTGGTGACGTTTAACAGTAATAATGACAGCCTTAGTGGAAATTGTAAAGCCTAATAAAATGTTTTGGAAGCTTTGAAATTTAATATCAGAGGAAGGATGCAAATGGTGAATATTTTTCTGAGAAGAGTCATAGAAATAGGACTTACTTGGAAAGTTGGATTTGTGATGGCTGTCATTCCATGAGTTGAACTTTATCCATGAGACTGCTTCTGTAGATCCCTGCCAAGTGGGTTATGAGATGGTGTTGGGAAGATGGCGGGGAATGTTTATTTCCATATTGACAAATGGATAATTGTGTATAAGAAGGAGTAGCAAAAGGAAAAGCATGGAATGTGCTTTTCACCTTAAATCAGTAAATCATGGGAGAATGTCTCAATATGTTTTGGACAGTTCAGTTTCTACAATGTGCTGCCATTATGCTCTGTTTGTATGGAAGCACCTCGGCACACCGCTTGCCAAATGCTTTATTTTGACCTTGAATGAAAAACAAACAATTCCTTAAATGGTGAAAATAAGATACTTACCTTACTCTTTTGTCTTTGTTTTCTTCCTTTTTTTTTTTTTAATCCTCCTTCCTTTTGTCTGGGAAAGAATGTATCAGTCACACAGAAGAAGCAGTAGAGCTCTGAAGGACTGATGAAATGTGCTTTGGCCTGGAGGTGACTGCAGCTGCTACGTTATGGGAAAAAGTGAGAAGTTGCCCTAAGTTACCATCTGCATAATTTCAGCCACCTCCTGTAGTGGAAGCTGGCCATGCAGGTCAATGCATGTTTGAATCTGAGTTTTGTTTTGTTTTCTTGGGATCTCAGCATTTGCATTTTGAAGCAATTACCAAGTTAAGCACAATCTCCATCTTCATGGTTCTGCTCATGTGGGTATGTAATATCTTCAGCCTCGTATGGCTTTGAGCATTCCTGAAAGAGCCTTTGATCTGAGTTGGGATGTTTAGTATATCTGAGAATGTGATACTTGAGGGTACAAACTGTTTAGCAAATGAGACAGAATGGCATTTTTACAAGGGTAAGTTGGAATCGGGAATGATCTTCATGTGCACTGAGAGGCACTTGGAACATCAAAGTGCTCTGTCTCTGAAATACTCTGAGTATTTCAACCACATGAATAGGCCACATTGAATTTAACTTTCAGGAGTAGGTGGGTTTGTGCACTCTGGTTGGTAGTAGCACATGTGATGTAAACAGACTGTGCAACCATGCTGCACAATACAGATCACACATCACAACCCCTACTATTCACCTCTGAGTACCATTTGGGAAGGCAGGGAGATGGGAATGCAGGCACCACACCTGTACATAAAGGGTCCTGGGAGTGCCTCCATCCCTTCTGTAACTAAAGGCACACAGCCATGTGGAGTCAGTGGCAGTACTTGTGCTGACCTGAACGGCAGCAGCTACTCTCAAACTGTCTGTTACATTGTGATGCACTTTCAGTTTTGATAACTGTTTTATGACTTGTATTTCCCTTTTTTCTTTTTCTAATGTTGAGCTAATTGCTAGGATGTGCTGTCTTTACAATGCATAGTTGCCCAGTAATTACAGATATCCTTTGAAAGGAAGCAGAAGAAGAATAAACTGTGGAGTCCCAAATCAGATTAATGTAATGTGCATTTCTAGATTACAATTAGTAACATGATGACACGTTGTCATGGTAACATGTGAAGCTTAACTACAAGTTCCTAAAATAAAGCAATGGCATATGTGTAGGTTTCTACCATTTGCATACTATCCACCTGAAAACATACATAATTTCTACAACACTCAGGCAATTAAACCCTGCTTCTTTCTTCTGAATTAAGTGTTGAACTAAAATACCAGGCCTCTTTCCTGGTATTTATGCAAAATCTCCCACCATAAATTATAAATGTTGATAATGAAGCTGTCCGTTTTGTAACATCTTAAGCTTTCTGCCTTTTGGTTTCATTTTAGAACAATTAGTGTAAGGAATGTAGAGCACTCTTCATTCTTTGTGGTTTGTACCACATCGATCTCCTTGAAATTCTACCACCTCCTCATACAAAAATTGTCCAACTGATATTGGAAAAGTCTGTTTATTAATTACATTGATAGACCAGTGGGTGTGTTTCATGTAGCTGAGTAAAATCCCAACTTTGCCTCAAATCACTGTAAGAAAGCAGTAAACTTTTAATATGAGATTGCTAGCTAAGACAGAGAGCCTAGCTATTATTTTCTAGTTGCCTTACGGTGAAAAGTGTTGTCTGCTTGTTAGAGAGTTTGAGTTTCTTTCACAAAGCAGAAGTTAACTTGTTTAATGTGATATCTATGGTAGAGGTGCCAGCACATGCTTTACATGTATTGTCATTTTGTGGTAAACCTTCAGAGAATGAAAAATTGGGCGCTTTGTTCTGATTGCTTTATATGCACAATATTGTTTTGGCCAAATTCTTTAGTCAAAATTAGGATGCTGCTAAGTTCTGTAAGTAAATGCAATCTTTTTCTGTCACCCTAAATAGACAAGATGAGACAATAGGCAGTGTTACATGGAAAATATCGTTTCTTTGGCAGTTCACTTATTTGTGTATACTTTACTGTGTAGAGCATTGGAGGATATTGAAAATACATCTTACAGGTTGCTCCTTAAACAACCTTTAAATCCCAAATTCTGTTCTTCACACCACTATGGATGGCAAATGCTGCAAGTGCAATGATTGACTCTGGCGTGATAATCATGTTACATTCAGAATAATGCAGTTGCTGGGAAATGTGTCACATACACAGCAGAGTTCCCAGGATAAACCGTCTGCTAAGGCATGGCTGATGTTTGTCCTTGTGGCCTTCTGAAAAGTGGAAACTCTGATTTTTGTGTTTCATAAATCTACCCGTATTTCTCACTTGCAGATGAAGGGGTTTAATATTTGAATTTACTGTGGTTATGGGGTGGAGGGAGGGACATGTGCATACTGGGTTTTGCCACTAATCCTTTGGAAATCCTTTAGTGCCTTAAGGAGGCAGAGGGGTAACAGACCCTAGGATTACAGAAACTTGTTCAAACCTCTTTCCTGCTTTAGCAGAATTCCTTTAAAATATGTTGTGCCTTTGGCTCCAAATATATTTGCATTAGAAATCAGTAGCCATGGGATTATGGACAGGAATTTTTGCCCCTGTAGAAATATTAGGAAAGAGAGTATACTATTTCTTGTATGGGATGTGATCTAAAAATATAGCTAACTTAAATTCTACCATTAGGATCCATGCAGACTAGGAAAGTTGCAAGTTGCAGTTAAAGGCAGGAAAAAAAGGAAAAAAAAAAGGAGAAAGTTTAAATATACTGGATTAAATGCTTGTATCATTGAAGTGACTGGCAAATTTCCACTGGCTTTCTTGGGACCAAGATTTCATGCTTGCTTCTACTTGGCTTAAGAAATTCTCACATGTGGTAGATACGTGGGCATCATGTTCTCTTTAATGTCGTAGGAGAGGAAAAGAGAGATTAGTAGTTTCAGAGACCTGCCTTGATTTGCAGTTGCTGGGATCTGTGGTATAAATCTCTGTTCACTATTGTTTCTCTGTGTAATGTAGACTCTTGCTATGGGAATATGAATATGCAAATGTAAATTCCAATGCGAGAGGTTACTGCGCAGTGTGCACTAACCGATGCCAAACAGCTACATTTCTCTACTCTCTGCACTGTGGTCTTTTTGAAAAACAGGGAAAATGTAACTAACAGATGAAAACCACTCCAGTGCAAAAAAAGCCTGCGTGAGGACTCATTGATGGTCCTAAGCAGCTCTTAGGAAAAGCTTAATAAGCTTTTAGCTCATGAGTGAATTTTATCTTCTAGGAATTAAGATAAATTTGTTGGTACAGAGCTAAATAAAATAAAATTTAAAAAAAAAAATTTGGCCTGAAAATCAGACTGGTGGTGGTCTTCTGTTTTGTTCCCTGTGATGACAAGCAAGTTTTAAAGAATATGTAAATAGTTAAAAGAAAATCATTACGTGGCTCACAGTATGTAAGACAAGGCCCAGCATGGAACTGATTTTTATAGCTTATTTATAAATTACGCTTCTGTCTTTTGTTTGGCACTTGGAAAAGGAAACCATGTAAATTAAATAAGGAGTAAAGACTTACTGCATACATTTGTTGGCTGAAACAAAAATATTTCCCCACCTCCTGAGGAATTTATGAGTAATCTGGGATGAATAATGTACAGAGATCTTGCCTTTTGAGCTCTAGTGCTGTATAAGTATTTAACACTTTTGCACAGCCAACAGAGGAGTGGTAACCAGAAGTCATGAAGAGCGTTTGTTAGGGCCACAAATTGGGATCCATTTCAATAGGTACCAAAGAATGCACAAAAAGGCTGGGATTTATGGTGTGATACTTATTAAGCAGGTGTACCAGTTGGACTGGGGAGGGAGGGGTGTTTGTAAATAAATGCAAGAAGCTTAAACTCTGACCCATGGCCACCCTGTCACTGGGTGTCACATTCTCTATGTGAGAAGCTTCAATAGTATAAAAGAGGCCACTCATATTTTAACTGTTTCAGTAAAATCTTCTGGATAACTCTTCAGCAAAGATTTCCACTCTAAGACATTTGCCATTGATATCAACTGTACATATGTATTAATATTCAGTGTAACTAGAAGGATACAGAATTGTAATGAAGTCACAAAGTCTACTTGATGATCACAGATTTGTAACTCCCACAAATTATGTAAGATATGTTGACATTTTATCTTGTTAACAAGATGTATTTTTCTATGTTAGCTAAATGTATAATTTGTATAATTTTGTATATTAAATGTATGCATATTTTAAATTAAAAACATTATAATTTTATTATTTTAATGTTAAAATGGTGACAGAGCTTCTGAAATACAGTTTTATATACAACTGTATCCATAGATAGCAACCCAGGAAGTCTCACTTTTGAGGAAGGGGCCACCTGATCTTCTAACAGGGTAAGGAAACTGCTATACCTGAGCTCTTGCTCCTCTTGGTGGAGAAGCTGCCATTCAGCTTCTGCTGAGTTAGTGGAATTAATATGAATTGGCAGAATACTATGGGCTGTATCACTGCTTGTGAAGTGGGTAACCTGAGCCTTCCCCAGCTTGTAGCTGTGTTTTGGATTCACAGTTCCTAGATGTCAGGAGACGGTTCAAATCACCAATCCATGGGATGGGCTTTTGTGGGGGGAGGAGGACACTGCTGGCAGAGATACAGCAGTCCCACAGAGCAGAGAGGGAGACTGACTCAGTGACTTGGCAACTCCAGTCACTCCTCTGGAAGAAGGAGAACTTGTGTCTCTCACATGCATTCCCTTTGGGCCGTTCATGCCTTTTTGTCTGATGAATCTGTTGTAAAATGCATAATAAGCAAAAAATAGGTGCAAAATGTACATTGCATATTCTCTAAGGCCCTGCACCAGGAAAGTCCTCTTCTAGCTCATGATGTTCACGCTGTTGCAAGAAGAGCTCAGCTACAATCGAAGCCAAGCAGGTATGTGATACCCTTATTGGTGGGCTTTTGTCCAGCAAGACATTGCAGGTTTTGTGTGAAGCAAGTATGTCCCTAGGCTTTCTGCTATCACTCATCTAGTCTATTGGGAATAAAGGTTCTATAGGAAGAGGGTGAAGTTTCAATCAAGTTCAGTCCTCTTTTCATCAAGCAATGTCAAAACAGGATGATTGCACTCTCTGCAAGAGAATATATCTAAGCAATATATTTGTCCAAAGTTGCATACTTGTTTTTAGGCAAACTCACAGGGTGTTGGGGTATTAGGATGTGATTGGGTCTGCTTCTGTAGCACCTAAAACCACAATTTTATCTCTTACTGAACAAAGGAATCTGGTTAACTGAGAATAGCTTTTAATCAGCTAAGGGCTATGGTATGAAAAAACCCCTAAAAGATATAAAAGCAAAAACAGACTCTGGTATTGTTTTGTGCTTATTTCTAATGAGAAAGTTTAATGCTGTTTTCTAAAGCATTGATCTGACATGTTCTCTGAGTCTTGTGATCTCCTTATGTATCAGAATTAATATGAATCTCCTGGCTTAATATTTAAAAAATAGCATTATTCCTTTTTTTAATTTAAAAATCCCTGAGTGCTCTAGAAGCCTGAGCAGTGTTATCTAACTAGATCCCAAGTGTAAACAGAGTCCATCTTTCTTAGCTTTATGGATGATAAATAAAAGATGCTCTGCATTTAGCAGATGTATGCACTGTGCAACATACTGGACCTACTACGGGACCTTCAGAAGTTTTTATTCTGGAAGTTCAAATTAATCTCCTGATTGCAAAGAAATAACTCATAAAATGAATATTTTTTCCAATACTTGCAAAGACAGGTAGGTCACACATCACAGTCCACGTACCACCTGCATATTTCACTAACTGTCAGGGTTTGTTGTCCTGTGGAGGAAGAAATTGTCTTTTTTTAACATGATCAATAAATCTCAATGTTACCATCAGGAACAAAAAAAAATCAATATTTGCCCATACAAGAGAAGACTTTAAGGAAGCAACAAAGCAATGTCCTACAAGCTACACTTCTTTTTTTTTCACATGCACCAGTGAAACCTCCATATGATATTCATGTGTTAATGTGGAAATATGGTTTAGTAAGTGAGCTGTGGCATGCTGGGCAATATATGCTCAGAAATGTCAGTTGACTAAAATCAGTGTGCTGATAATCATAATAAATGAAATTTTGACTAGCTTCCTAACTCCCCTCATGTGAACAACACCCATAGTGTTGAATGCACACACAGCATTCAAGACAGCAGGTCCCACTGCATTATAAATGCAGAAAAGAAAGATATTTTCCTTGGATGCATTTTGGCATTGCTCAGGTATGTCACATCACTGCTTTTTCACATGGTTTGGGTCCATGGGTAGTTGTTAATGAGAAGGATGGCTATCTGGACTCGTTTCTGTTGAAATCCCAAGGACCTCTCTCTTTAACCTCCCACTTTTTGTGATTTGCAATTAGTAACTTGCAATTTTTCTTGTGCTGGGACCACCAGGTATGCCTGTGGACCACAGGCAACAGTGCTGTGTGGTTGGGCTTGTATTCAAACAGCACACTGTACATGAGCAGTAAACAGGCCTTGTGATTGATCCACCGCTTCAAATTTGCTTAGTCATGTAATCAATCTCAGACCAGTTTGTTGCAATATGTTATTTCAGAGCAACAGAAAATGTCCCTTATGTAACTACTGGCGTAGTCAAAGCCGGAGTTTGGCTGCATGTGCAGGAGAGGAGTGTCCAAGGACTTGTGAATTCGGCGGATGATCTCAGGCACTCTAAGACAGGTAGGGCTGTAAAGATGGACTTTCTGAAGTGGGCTGTGCAGAGAGCTGAGGGGAGCACACTCTCCACCCCTCCTGATCTTGGTTTTGGGAACTTGGATCCCTCACAGTGAAACGAAGCCCTCCTTGGTTTGCCTCTTTTTGCCGAGGCCAAGCCAGGCAAGCACCGGCCCGAGCGGCCGGCCCGGGAGCCTCCCGGGGTGCTGAAGGGACA
>VZRS01012338.1:252345-355474 GCA_013398055.1 Ifrita kowaldi
CTCCGTGGAGGGGGCCTATGAGAACAAAACCATCGACTTCGACGCCTACAGCGTGGGGAAGAAGGGGTCCCGGACCCCGCGAAGCGGCAGCCGGCACGACATGCTGGACGGAGGGGACAACTACAGCGAGACCGCCAGCGACATCAGCGAAATCTCCGGCTCCGTCATCAGCTCCCCGGGAGACCGGGAAGACAAGACCCCGGGCGTGGAGATCAAATACCCCGTGGGGAAGGAGCTGCTGCAAGGCCAGGACAATGGACAGGTGAGCGGGGCCCGGGCAGCGGGGGAAGGAGCCGCCGCCCCCGATCGCTGGGCGAGCCGAGCCGAGATTGCTGTATCGAGCCGAGCCGAGCCGAGCCGAGCTTGCTGTGCCGTGCTGTGCTGTGCTGTGCCATGCCGAGCCGTGCAGTGCCGCAGAGCCCCGCTCGCCCTCGCAGGGGGCTGGGGGCCGCCTTCGCGGGGGAGGTTCGGCACGGCAGGTCGGGGAGGCGCGGCCCCCTCCTCCGGGCCACGCTGATGCTCTGGGAAGAGCCCGGCTGGCCCCTAAACTACCTCACTTGGCAGTGCTTAGCGGGGGCGGGAGGGGGCGACCCCAGAAATCGTTTTCCTTCGTAAGTGATGCCGATGAGTTTTCTCCTTTTTCTTTCCTGCCCGTGCCGGGGGGCCGGAGGGCAGCTCGGGTCCCTCAGCGCCTCCCCGCCTCCTCCCGGAACAAAGCCGGGCCCGCTGCACTCCCGGGCTCGCCGGGGAAACTCCGCGGAGCCTATTCCAGGCACAGCCCCAGGATGTGCCCCTGCCCGCCGCCCTAACTCTGCCCCTGCTCCCCCCGGCTCCCTGTGCGCCTGCATTGTCTCCCCGGCAGGGAGCGCGGAAGGCGGGAGGATCGGCCGAAACCTCTGGCTCGGGTTCCACTTCCCTGGGGTTGCAGCCTGGACTCATACTGTAGGCTCAAGGAAGGAGTGAGCCGGTGGGGCTGGCCAGCGCCTGACGGCTGTGCATTTCCGTCTTAGCCCTGTCGGTGGCATGCAGGCTGGAGGCAGACCCGGGGGGCTGGCTCTCCTGGGAACCCGGGCTGTCATTGATTTCCCCTTAGAAAGAAATGAGGCCTTGCAGTAATGCCTCTGCGTGGATACACCCTGTCCCTTAGTACCCAGCCTGGAGCCTCTGTGGCTTGTCTGAGCTCTGCTCTTTCCACAGGCTGAACTGAGAGTTTCCACTCTCTACTCCCCCTCTTCAATTTGAGAATGAATGGGGTGCTGGTTTGCTCTGGTGTGGGGATTGGGTGCAGGTGCCACACGGCCTCCCGTGCAGCCCAGTGGGTGTCTGCTGTGGTGGGACACAGGAGCGAGCAGGCAGGGCTTGGTGGGACACTGCCTGGGATGCTGCTGCTTTCTCTGACACGACCTCAGGGTTGCCTTCAGAGGCTGCCAGCTGCAGTGCAGTCTTCTCTATTCTAGCTCACCTGAACTCCTGAGTTTTTTGGATCAGGACCCTGGGGCAGTGGGAGGGCACAGCACACCCCATCTTCTAGCACATCCATGGTGCCGCCTCCCCATCTTCCCTGCTTCCTAGTTCAGCCTGGGACTCAGGGTAGTGAGCACACTGCACACTATCTCTCTGGACACCACTGTGCTTACTAAGTTGACCAAAGCGAGGTGAGGAGGAGGTTAGGGATAAAGATTTGGCCACTGGCTTAGGAAGGTGCACTGTAAGCAGCAGACATGTGACCCCTGTGCAGTGGCATCTAGAGTTTTTTACAAACTTCCAACAATGATTTCAGGGAAGATGTGTCAAAGATGTGGCCGGGGTGCTTCATGTCTTGTATCTATGTGTATTTCACAGGGGTGGGTGTGCTAAGAGCCCCAGAGTGTGTGTTCTTGGGGGAATTAACTTGGACACAGCTTTGCAGTGCCTTTCACCCTTCCTGCAGTTCACAGTGTGTTAACCAAGCACCTTGGGTGGAGGGAGGCACATTGTGAGACAGAGATTACACAGAAGGGTTTCAGCTAGCCACTTTACCTCTCCAGCAGCTGCTGGTAGAGCATCGGCCTGGCCTGGCCTGGTTGTGTTATCCCCTATGACCTCTGTGGGCACAGGACAGAGCAGGTGTGACACAATGGGGCAATGACAGGGAGGGCAGAACAGGACAGTGCTGTTGGGGCCAGAGCTGTTGGTGAGGACAGAGCAGGCAGTGCCATCAGGGACAGAGCCATGGGGACAGTGCCATGGGGAAAGAGCACGCAGTGCTATGGAGACAAAGCAAGGCAATGCCATCAGGATCAGTGCTATGGGAACAGCGCAGGGCAGTGCCATCAGGGTGGGTGTTACGGGGACAGTGCCATGGGGACAGCGCAGAGCATTGCCATCAGGCTCCATGCCGCGGGGACAGCGCAGGCAGTGCCACTGCCATGTGTAGCACAGCAGGACCCACCGCCGGGGGTTATATCACCCGTCCCCACCCTGCGGCAACCCACGCGTGGGATCCTGCCGGTGACCTCAGCGTGCGAGCGGGGCGGCGGCGGAGCTGGCGGGGCGGCGTTTCTCGGCGCCGGTACGGGAGGGAGGGAGGGAGGCTCCGGCTGGATTGATGGGCTGTGAAGGGGGGCCAGGCAGAGGGGTGGGGGACAGGAGGGAAGGAAACGCTTCCTGGGTTGCGCTGAGCGAATCCTGCTCCGACCTGCAGCCGGGAGGGCGCTGCTGCCGCCGGCAGAGGCAGCGCTCGCCGACCCCCCCGGGAGCCGCGTCCCTGTTTGATTGCAGCCGGAAAAAAAAAGGTGCCGGGTTTGCCGGGCTCCCCTTCCTCTGGGCGACGGAACTTCGCCCCCATTCTACCGCTCTGCCGGGTCGCTCCCGCCCCGCCCCATCACCCGACCGGGCTTCGCATTATTATTCCTCTCAGCACCGCCGGTGTTGTTCCGCTGGGCTCGGCTCGCTCCTCGGGTTCGTTGCGTGCTCCCGGCGCTAGGGAGAGCCGACATGTCTTACCAGGGCAAGAAGAGCATCCCGCACATAACGGTAAGCGGCCCCGGGCGCAGCGAGCGCTGCCCGCGCTCCTTTGTTCGCGGGGCGGGGAAGGGCATGCGGCGGCAGCAGTGCCCGGGGCCGGCGGGCAGCCCCCAGGCTGCGGGGCCGGGGCTCCCCGGGGCGGCGGGATGCAGGCGCCTCCGCCCGTCCTTCTCCCGCTGGAGCTCTGGGTGCGGACTGATTTAATGTAATTTTATTTTTAAATTTCATTATTATATTTTTATTTTATTTTTTATTGTGTTCCGCTTCCCCTTTCTCGCCCGATACCCAGCCGGGGCTCAGCGCTGTGTGCTCGCTCCAGGCCGGGGTGGGGTGGGGAGGGAGGGCCGGCGGGGGGCTCGTCCCGGTGCTGCCGGGGCCGGGGCTGGGGGTGCCGCCCTCCCGAGGAGCCGGGCCCGGGGAGGCTCGGCCGCCGGGCGAGGCAGAACAAAAGAGGGAGGGGACCACCGCAGCACAACGTGCCCCTGCCGTCTCCCCCCGCAGCGGGCTGGGGCAGCGCAGCCCCGGCGGGGCAGGGGCGGTGGGCCGGGGGGAGGCACAGGGTGCGGAGAAATGGGAGGGGGGCGAGCGTGGGCGTGGGGGGAAGCGTGGAAAATCAAAGAGCGCCATGATGCCAGCACCAACACCTCTGCGCGCTATTAATACATCAGGCGTGGTGGGGATCAGAAGTCAAAGAGTTAATCATAACCATCCTCTTCTATCGGTGCCTGTCTCCCGCTAGATGCTTTTGTACCCGAGCAGAGCTACAATAGAGTGTGCTTTCCATGCCAGAAAGAAAGCACCTGTGTCTTTTGATACAGTATATGCTTTCCCTTAATACACAGGATCTGGGGATGCAGGGGCTGGGATAAAGAACAGGCAGAGCTGGCGGGTAGGGGTGTGGTGGGGGAAGTCGCACCCGGAGCTTGCTCATACGGCAGAGGTTTTCCCCAGCACCGGTGCTGGTCTCCAGGTTGCTGCCTGCTTTTCTCTTGCGGGGCTGGATCAGTGGGTGATGGGTCACTGCTGCTGTGGCACCTGGGGCAGAGATGACTGGGGGAGCAGGGTGAGCTCCAAGATTGCTTGGGTTCGTGGAGCTTTCCCTGGAAAGCTGGCACGGTGTGACTTGGGGCAAGTTTCGGTAGCTGAAGGAGCGGGCTGCCTGGTGGGTGTGGCACCTTCCTGTGCAAACCTGCTGCTTAACGGCGTTAGTGGAGCCGGCGTTACAAAGCTTGTAAGCTCCTCGAGGTTTTCTCCATTTTCAAGAAAACATTGTGATAAAAAACATCCTTCAGTCAAAATATTTGATCAGGAGGGGAACAACCTCCTTCTAAAAAGCTGAGTTTTATGATACCAAAGTGCTGCATTTATGCAGGTTTCCACTATCAACAGGCAGCAGTGCCTGGTGGTCAAGGCTGAACCTTTGTGCTGCAGTGGCTTTTTGGGTGATGGCTCCTCTTGCCTTGTTCCTCAATGCGTTGCAGTTACTCAACTTCCCCATATCTGGACTGGGGGAGGCCCTGGTTATCCTCTGGGTGAGTGTCAGGTGCTTTGTGCATGGCTCAATCTTCGTTTGAAGCTGCAGTGTAACAGGTTCCCACCCATAGCTAGTTCTTTGCTCTCCAGTTTGGAGTGGAATGAGAAACTGGAAGAATTATGAGTCTTTGCCTTAGAATCAACAGTTTCTTTTAATTACATCACTTCTCACAAATTTTCTTCTCTGTGCTGGGGAGAGGATTGCTGGGAAAAAGAAAGCCCAAACCTCAGCCTTTTCTCTTTGAAATGGGATGTACTGAAGCTTCTATAAATGAATATTCATTAACATTACTGTTGAGTTTTGTGACCAAATCAAAGGCATAAATTAACATTAGTGAAGTTGGCAGGCATCAGGGCTGGACTGTTTTTTTCTTTTTACACTTCTGGCCCTTCTTCTCCTCCAGCAAAAGCAAATCAGGTACGTTGTGTAAGACCTTGTATGCACTGCCTGTGCTACAAGAGCCCACAGGATATATCTGTGTGTATCTTCTGAAGACCCATTCCAGTGTGGTAAATTAGATGTTTCATCCTGCCACTAAGGAAATACATTGTAGCTTCAAGTCTTCCGGGCTCTAAGGAAATTTGATAGCTCTGTAGAAGTATGCAAGAACAGTAACGATGAAATAATATAAAAATGTAATTTGTTATTGTTCTTGACATTTCCCCCCACTCACACGCCTGCTTTTTGGAGCTACACTAGCTCCTGGATTCATTGGAGAAGTGAGAAACTGATTTCTGACAGTGTCCTGGGTGCTTGATACTTAGTTGTGGATTTTCCAGCACTAAGCCTGTGTTCCTTGCATGGGGCCAGGAGCTGTCCTGAGCACACAAAAACAGCATCCAGCCACAGGTGCTGCCAGCAGTCAGTACCTGGCCAAAACTTTGCTCTGGGATCAGGTCTGCAGCATCAGGAACGGTGAAGGAAGAGGCAGTAGCTGGTTTCACCTCTGATCAGTGTGGAAGCAGATACCACTCTTGGGAAGACAACCCTGTGGTATCCTTTCTGGGTAACTGCTCTTGGTGCACATGGGCATAACTTCCTCCTTGTGCTTAGTCTGACTGTGCCTGCCCTCCTGACTCCTTCAGGCAGCAGGGCCTGACTGATACCCCCTGCACCTCTTTTCCCTGAAGCAACTTTATTCCTGCTTTCCTTTCTCCCACTGCTTGTGGCAAAGACACTGTTGCAGACAGCCCGCTTTGGCACTGAGCATCTCCCATTTACCAATCTGCACATGGTTTTTTTTTCATTTCATGTGCCTTTTTTTTCTTTCAATTTCAGCTTGTGAAAATTCATGCTTCTTGCATTTTATCTCATTTGTGACTCTCCTGCTGCCCGTTATGCATCTCATGCAGCATCCAGGCTTGCTGTTGTTAGTGGAGCACCAGCACCGCACCAGTGTAAGGTGCCATTCAGTTGTGAGTCAGACTGGAGAAACTGGGCCCTTTTTGTAACTACTGTGGGAGGGGAAGGACCTCTGTATTTGAAGCACCAGACCAGTCTGGTGATGTAAAATAGAAATGCATTGAACCAGTAAGTGTAAGCACTTCAGTCATGTCCTCTGCACTGTGTTGAAGTCCTTGGTGCGTGGGTCTCAAACCACTGGTTCAGGAGTGTTAGCTGGGGATGGAGCAGCGTGTACATAATGTAAGGGTGGCCAAGAGAGCAGGAGCGCATTTCTCAGCCTGTGTAGTATGGACAGCCACCACATCCATTGCCGAGGTGTTTTTCTGCATGAGGTGGCAATCTTTTGTGCTTCAGTTGTGCAGGATGTTCTCATGCAGACCAGATTTTCCGGGATATACCCCCCAGCCCATTGCTTTTAACATCGCTATTACACTCCTCTTGTGCAGCATATTACAGGGAATCAATGGAGATGATGACACAGAAATACCTGTTACAAATTATTTTGGCTTCTGTGTTTTGGTAGTGGTCTGCAATTTTCAAGCAAGGCCTGAGCGTAGATGAACTCAATATTGCAGTTTAAAAAAGGCATGTGGCATGTAAAATGCCTGTGACAGGACGTGTTTGTTCCAGCAGCAACTGCACCCATTAAAACATAATCTGTGTGAGCTCAGTGAAGAGGAGGTGTGAATACAATTCTACTGAGCAAAAGCAGAATAGCTAGTCACCAGAGCAAATGCAAGGAGGCCTTTTGGAGAGGAAAATGGTGCCCAAATTCCTTGGAAAAAAAAAGGGAATCATCTTTCTGGGAATGGTCCAACGGTTGGTGTATGAATGGGGAAAGGCACTGCTGGTCCTGAGTTGACAGACGGTAAGGCATAGGGAGACAGAGCTCAAAAATGTGGTGTTACAGAGGAAGGCTCTCACTATTGAGCATAACAAGAAAAGAGAAGATCTGGCGCAACATGAGGAAAAAAAGCAGATGCAGAAAAATGGAGAGACTGAAGAAATGCAGAGAAGTGGGCACGGAGAGTAATTTTAGTTGTTACCTTTAGAATTAACATGAAGAGAGATGAGAAGTATGTAGGCTTCAACTGAAGTAAAAGGATATTTTGAGGGAGAAAAAATACATTCATGTGCATTTCCACTGATGTGACACACTGGTTCAAGATGGAAACTTTCTGTTTGGTCTGAATGAAGTGCTGGCATAACGTGTGGTGTTCTGGTGTGAGAGCTGTCAGCCAATTCGTTTTGGGCACCGGGGGGAACACGTCCTAAAGGTGCAAGACATCATGAGTCCCTGGAATGGTGGACCATAGTCTCGTCTAGGTTTGGATCTATTCCGTATCTCCCCTGACCATGCTTTTTTACCACCCACCATTGTTTAACAGTGCGAAGCTACACTCGGATTGCTTTGTCACTTGCCAAAAGTGTTTGAAAAGCCTGCTTAATGCTGGGCATGGGAACACTGCCTCATGTTACTGCTCTTCTCTGGTGCAAGATTTTGGCTGATTTAGACAGCGTTTTTTGTCCTGCTTTAAAACACCAAGGCCTCAAACTTCTGTATGCCTTCTTACTCTTGAACATCTGCTTAATCCTCGAAATTACATGTTCCCATGTGTGTCTTTTTAACAGACTTGCTCCCTCTCAGTTTACTCATCCATCAATGAGCATATGTGTAGTGAATTCACATTGTGTAGTGGACTGGGCTTCAGCCTGGCAGCTCTGGAGATGCTCGACCTGCTTCAGTATAAGTTTTTGGATTTCCGACCACCATGTGATTCTGTGACACATCTTTTTCTTTCTTTTTTCTATAGGAGAAAAAGTGGCCACAGTGTTCAAGCCAGTTCCATATGGTGACTTAGATTACATTCAGAGCAGGTCCTTCTGGGGACATTTCTATGGAGACTGAAACCTTTGGCAGAGGGACAGAAAGAAGGTTTTGGGGCAGTGATTCCTTTAGCTGCCACAGCAAGTTCATCAGTCAGTGCCCTCAGCAGGGCATCAGCGTTTTCATCATCATAGCTGGTGCCACCCCAGGGAACTGAGCTGTGCTTTGCTGGAAGCTGGGCAGGTTTGGAAAGGGGACAGTGGCTGTCTGGGAAGACATCTGATGCAGTGAGGTGGTTGTCTGAATCTTCTCACAAGTGCTGAGACCAACCACTGCCAATGAACCACTTTCCTGATAAGAGATCAGGATCTGTTGTCTGCTTTGTTGCCATTTCTTTTAGAATCAAGAATTATTTAAGTGGTAAAAGCGTGAAACTTCTGTTTTCCTTTGCAGGAGCCAGGAGGGCCCACTGGCTTGGGAGGTAGTTGAGATAAACTTGGGTTTTGTACATATGAGAGAGATAAATGCTTTCGTATGTGTGAGAAAGAAGGAATAGAGATGAGCAGCAAAATAATTTGCAGATTTCTAATCTTGCTACATGTAAAGATGATGGCCTTGTCCCCTGAAGCAGAGATACTTTGGGTTATGTTTGCTTGTCACAAGACAAAAGTTTTCATCTGTAGTGCATGTCCTAATGAGTTTTAAGGTGTCAGCTATTGTTTATGAGTAATTGTCCCTGCTGACTTCAGGGAAGTCTACACTCAGTGTAAAATCTCCTGTGTGTAATAGTGAGGAGCCAAGTAGGTGCAGGTGGCTGGCTAAAGGAATAGGCAGTGCTCAGAGCAAAGAGGCTGTGGAAATGGAGCCAGGGCTGATACCATGTGAGGTGAGGCAGCAAGCATCACCACTTGCTCTCACTGGCAGAAAAAAGCAGGTGTGTGAGGCAACGTGACAGCACAAAGTGTCTGAGTGCAAGCAGTGCACGTTGTATCCACTGCATTTAGTCGGTCATGAATTATCATTGCTAATATCACATTAAAGGCATTTTCTACTATTCTGTTTCCCTTACATCCACCTCCTCCATCAGAGAAGGGATTCCATATGGTCCTAGTTGCATTTTGACCATGATTGGTGCCAAGACAAATATGTCCCAGTAACCTGATGCAGGTTTCTGACTAGAACTTAGATAAAACACATCTTCAGTTCAGTGGCACAGAGAAGCCAGCCATGCTGTAAATGACTGTCATTTTCTTCCCAAGTTTAAGCTTTCCTGTGAATGGCTTCCTGGGATTTTGAGATCCCCTCTAATTGATGTAACCTGTGTGTAACCCAAGGGATGGGTATAGCAACATAGGATGCAATGGTTTCAACTCTCCAGCCCCTACTTAGGTGAAACCCCTGCTGATGTCAATGAATATCGTCATCAATAAGATGTTTGTTGTGCTTCCCTTCTAAAAGCAAAGCAAAGCAAAGCAGACATTTACAGTGAAGAAATCCCCATGGAGTTGGTAGCTGTAGGAGCAGCCCTTTTAGAGTGGGTGATTAAGCAATGAAACTGCCAGCTGAATGGGAAGCCAGGTCTCGAAAGGGGAAACAAAAGAACATCAGATCTTTTAAATGAATAAAGATGAATGAATACATTGGCTATGGACCAAGATACAGCATTACTACAATCAACATAATCCTTCCTAAATTAATAGCCATATACTAGAGTGCATCTGTTAAGACAAGAACCTTAAAAGCTGAATTCTCCATTAGCGGCCATCGGAAATGATGCCTCAAGGATGGAGTGTTTTACAAGGAATTCCCAGAGTTGATTCAGGGTTCACCCTAGCTAAAAGCCACTTCCTATGGAGGGTAATCTAGACGTGAAATTCAAAAGGGGGGATACCGCTGATTAAAAGCAGATCTGCTACAAGCGGACAGTACTTCATGAAATCCCATTTACAGCTCTTTGATCCTTATGAAAGGATTTTAAGCAAACATTCCTCTTGGGAAGGATATCTTTCTTCTTTTGCCATTAAGTTTAAAAATGTTCCTTATTTGTAAGTACTTTGCTAAAAGCGAGGTAATTTAACTGTGTTGTATCACAGCTGGGTCTGAATCTGACCAGCTCTGACAAAAGACAGCCAAATATATCCACATACACAAAAAAAGTAAATCTCTTGTATATTGTGGGAAATAAGTCTGCAAGAAGGAATCCATGGAAGCACAGAGGAGCTCCGAGTGTCTCCTTCCACTGTGTGCCAGGGGGTCTTCAGCCTTTGAGAAACAGCTTCCTTGCAAATAGTCTTCTTTTGGAGATTCCGATAATCAAGGAGAACAGAAATACCACCCTGTGTTTCTTGTACCTTCGCTCTAACCTGAATTCTGTGTCTCTTGTAACTCTCAGTGGACTTTTTAAAGCCTTAGTAACAAAGAATTCTGCCTCTCAAATGCTGAAAAAGTAATGTCTTGGCTGTGATAACATACCTTAATGCCTTTTTATGTCTATTGCATTTGATCTGATGTCTTTTAAACTACGTGCCTTTATAGACAGAGAACTTAAATACAGGTGGATTTGGAATGTAAACTGTTTTCAAATGGCTATTTAGCATGAAATCCTTAGTCATCTTCAGGGCTCTTGACTAATCTGGGTTTTAGAGAAAACAGCCATTGTTGCTCTGGAGATGTAAGGACAATGTTATATTCTAGTAAGTCCTTACAATTACACTGAGGGTGAAATCACTGCTGAGTGTTTTCTCATCCTCTAGGCCTGGAAAATCTGGGTTTGAGTGTTGCAAAGACTTTTTTGGTTGGCAAAAGCTGCAATGCAGCAATTGTAAGGTCCAAACCAAGACTGAAGCAGCACTTAGACCTGATGCTGGGTATGTTATCTGAACTTAATTGTATATAAATTGTAAAGCAACCTATAAATAGTTAAAAATATATGGTTTACTTGGTTTAGAGATGAAGATGTAATAGGTAGACATTCCATTTGTGGAAGAAAAGCAAGAATGTAATAGCATATATTGGAATTGCAGTCTTTACAGATGCTGCTATTTGATGAACACACTACTATTGGAATCTCTTGGAATATTTTTATATGGCTAGAATACATAATGGAATTTTTTTAATAATTTTTTAAACTCCATCTTGTATCACAGAGGTGTGGTTTTCTCTGACAGGTTCCTGCAGGTGCAGTGCATAGGTGTTGATACTGTAGAGAAGTGTGTGGTGTCTATAACTTGTGCTGCATTGTATTTTGACATGCTGCACCAATTTGAAATAATGTTTAGTAAATCTTATGGCAGTTTTATTTTTTCTGTTACTGGGTTTTTTAGGAGTCCCAAGAAGCAGATTTGAGAACTGCATGTCTAAAAACTATTTGAATTTTGTTGTGTATTTTTAGATACCTCTAGCTCTGAGGGGAGTGGGTGAATGGAAAAAGGCTAATTTTAAATTTCTTTGCAACTGTTCCTGCTCTAACATTTGGTTTGTAATTCTGAATAATCCAGAGCAAAGCGATTTTCCACCCAAGGGAATTTGGTTTCAGTTGTACTTGCGCAGAGCCCGGTGCAGCATTGGGGACCATGGCAGGGCTCAGGCTCGTGGTCCTGAACGTTGGTCAGATGCTGCTTCTCTCTGCTGGCCTTTTGCCATTGGTGTGCATGAAAATGTGGACATGCTTCACAAGAGCTGAGCCAAGCTGATTCAAACCCCAGCAAAACAGGCAGTTAGTACCAAGTGTGCCAGTCACCAGCTTACAGATGTTTCGTGTTGCTCTTGCTGTAGTGGAAACAATAGTTGTGAGGGAGCGACAGCCGCCGCCTCCAGTCTGAGCAGCCAGCCCCTCCTCCTGCAGCAAACGAGCTGAGTTTGTGGCATCTCCTTCTGCTGCCGTGAAAATTGCTGTCATGTCACAGACTAAGCTCTGCAGTTTTGCTGCCAGGTTAAGCAGGAGAAGCTAGACTGTGATTAGGAAAAGATCCCCAGGGAAGCAGTGTGCAGGGTTTGAAGGTGAAGGGCTGGGAGCAGTAGGAATGGCTGTATCATACTCAGCGGTGGGTTGAGCCGGGAGGTGCCAGAGTGCCTGTAAAATGGAGCTGCAGGGGACACAGCAGATACGCATCGTGGCTGTGCCGATGCTGTGTCATGGCCAGGCACAGAACTCAGAGGCAAACAGCATTGCAGCAATGCAGTTGCATCATTGCAATAGTGGTGGGTGGAGAAGAAACACCTTGGCTCCCACACCCTGCAGTGACTGTAGAGCATGGATTTACAGTGTGCTTTCTGCATCTCCCATGTCAATGAGAGCAAGGTTTTTACCCCTTGCATCTTGGCACCTCATGAACTGTTCAATATAATACTCCCTCTCTGTTTTGCCATGTTCCTGCTGTCTGCCCTTGGCAGCTTGGAGGGAAGAGGGGGTTCCAGCAGCTTCTTTTGGCTTGCACTGGGAAGAGGTGGGCTGGCAGCTTCTTGCACCAGGCAATGCACTGAAGGCTTGGTATGGAGCCCTTGGAGCTCAGCAGGCAGGGCACCACTGAGGCACCCGTCAGCTGTATAGAAAAGTGGCAGCCACCCTAGAAAGACTGACAGTATTGTCACCTCCTGAGCTGAGTGATGAGCTCCTTGCTGTTTGCATTGTTAGAGCACCCGAGGGTCAGTGACTGGGTGAGGGTGCCTCTGGGAGCTGGGCAAAGACAGTGTTCTTCCTAGTGGGGCTTACAGCTGGGAAGGAGAAATACAGGCCAGCACTGCCGGGATTAGTTCAGGAACTTCAGGTCACTCCTCTCTTCCCTCACTGCTTTCCCCAGGGCACTGCAGAGTGTGTCTCTCCTCCAGCCTGGAACAGGGAGAAGGGGACTCTGGTCCTTAGTTTACCTGGACATTTGTCACTTGGTAAGAAAACTGCAGGCAGTCTGCCTGACATCATGCCCCTGGTAAATAATAGATGTCCCCTGGTCACGCACAGCCTTCTGCATGGCCGAGGAAGCTAACCTACTTCACAGAGCCTGTGTGTGCCCAGATTTCTGTCCAAGATTTCACTGCAGAAAATACCAGTGACCTAAACCAGTGCAGGATCACCCAGGCGCCAGTGGCAGGGTGTCAGTGGTGCAGAGTGGCAGCGTCCTTCTGCCTTCAGGCCGGGGCTGTGCCTGTCCCTGAAGTGCTTAGGCTGTAGCAGAGAATGAATACTCCATGTGGACCAACCATTTGCATGAAAGTTTATTTCGTGAAGAATACAGCAAATTGCTTGTCAATATTACCCTATGCCTCCTTTCTAGTAATTTATTTTTGTGTAATTTTTCCAGCCTGTTTGTGGAAGTGCATCTCTGTGGTCAGTGCACACAGGCATTGGGTACTGCTGCTTTGGCTAAGGGCAAGCCAGCCCTCGTCTGGAGCAGGGTGTTTGAGGCAGTGCTGGTTTCCTTGGGCACGGTGTGCTGCTGAGGTGTCCAAAGGATACCCAAACCTCACCTGGGCTGCTTGTGCCCATTGGCACCATGTGTTGAGGTGCTCTGCTTTGCAGCAATCTGTAATGTGTCCTACACTTGACAGATCAAGCTGGTTGGGAAATGTTCCAACAAAACTCTTTTTCTTCTGAATTTGCTGATTTGCTGGAATGGAAATGTGTTCGAGATGTTTCCACATCCGTCAGATTCTGGTGTAAGCTGGGCAAGGCTCCACAG
Source organism: Ifrita kowaldi (assembly GCA_013398055.1). Classification (NCBI taxonomy): domain Eukaryota; kingdom Metazoa; phylum Chordata; class Aves; order Passeriformes; family Cinclosomatidae; genus Ifrita; species Ifrita kowaldi. The sequence continues at coordinate 265,793 of VZRS01012338.1, forward strand.
CACTGTCTTCAATGGCTTGGCAGTCTACCTGGGGATGTGTGGTTTTTTGGCAGCCTAATCTTCCATGACTTCCTATACCCAGCTGGGGGGGGCCTTAGCCTCAGGTGCAGGACTGCTCTTGCAACAATTCTGAATTGTTTGTATTTTCTTCTGGGGTGTTAAGAATTAAATTTTGAAAGTCTCCATGAAGTGCAGGTTTTATTCTCCACCAGAATTTCTTACACCCTCCAAAATTCTGAACAAGGCGAGACTTTGTAGCTGAATGTTCAGTAATCCTTTGCAGACTGAGGCTTAATTTAATGGCTGACTCCATATTGAGTGCTTTCTTAAGACTGCATTTGTATCTTTTTTAGATTAGTTTATTCTAATGCCTAATTTTGTTACTTACATATGTATATCTATATGTAAAAACGTGTAAAATCCTTATGTCTACAGTTATTTTTCTAGAGCTATGCTTCTGCTTTATTTTAGTCTATTTTCCTTGCCTGTTACATATGTTTCTACTTATTATGTATCTTCTCCTGTTTTAAAAGAAATAAATTGTAGAACTTCTTGATGAGGGTGCAGATTTTTTGACTCGTTTGCAGCGACAGATGCAGTGCTCTGGGAACACTGCCTGCCTGTATCAGTAAGCTGATGCCTCTTGTAATTGGGCAGTATTAATGTTTAGGAAGGCAATTGAATGAGCTTAAAAAGAGCTCACAAGATGGTGGTCCCTGCAGGTCCGCAGGCAGCGTAGTAAAATCATCATAGTGAGGAGGTGCAACTGCCAGCACATGGCAGAATAACTTATTACTATTCTGGCTGCTGATTCACAATTCCTGCTGCAATTGCAAGTGACAGTAGAGAGGTTGGGGAGAAGAGAGGGAGCCTGCTCTGGCAAATTCCAGATGGAGGACTTGCATTGATCTCCATTCTCTAATGAGAGGGTAGCAATGTCAGAGGCAGGTCCTGGGGACATATGTCATCATAGTTCTGTGCCTTGGTTCCCCCCCGGGTCGTGTTGCTGCTGCAGCACGTGGAGAAAAGCCTCAGACCTGCTGTGTGCATACTCTTTTGTTGTGCACTGTTTTTAAAATGTGTTTTTCCCCTCTTCTCTCTCCCTTAAAAATGTCTGTTTCTCCCTTTTTCCTTTTTCTAGTGTGATACAGAGGGCTATAAAGGCTTTGAACCTGCAAAATTGTTCCAGTGCAAGCTAAAAAGTAAATATGCAGTGTATAACAGAGGTTACATTGTAACAGTCCTATCTCTGCCTTACCACTTTTTAATGAATAAATTTTTAGAACTTTATTGTTTTTGTTGTCCTGGGTTGATAGATTGAGAAATGTATCAACTGGTTTTTTTTTCTAAACTGGGAACTCGAGACATTCATAGTTTATATGCGTGAGTCATCCTGTAATTAAGCCAGGAACTGAATCTGGACTGAGGATGGACATGGACAAACAGATTCTGAGTTATTGTCTGGTGAGCCAAGGAAATAACTTATAATAAATGGCTTTTTTATGTATGAATGGGAAAAAATGGTTTTGACTGCTTTAAGAGTTTTCCAGCATTCACAGTCACTTTGCAAAATTCTTTCCAAAAATGTTATGTAACTTGTCATGGTTTAACCCCAGCTGGCAACTCAGCCTCACACAACTGCTTGCTCAGTTCTCCCCCACCCCACCCCACTGTGGGATGGGGTAGAGGATTGGAAGGGTGAAAGTGGAAAAACTCGTGGGTTGAGATGAAAACAATTTGGTAATGGAAATAGAATAATCATAATAATAGTAATGATAATAATGCAATTGATGGGAAAGTAAAAAAGAGAGATTAATAAAATCCTATAAGGACCAGTGATGCACAACACAATTGCTCACCACCAACCTATTGATGCCCTTCCAGTCCCCAGGCAGTGCTGCCCCCATCAACCTCCCCCTGAGTTTTATTGCTGAGCATGATGCCATATGGTGTGGAATATCCCTTGGGTCAGCTGGGGTCAGCTGTCCCAGCTATCCCCCCTCCCAATTCCTTGTGCTCACCCAGCCTCTTTCCTGGTGGTGAGCAGAAAAGACATTCACTCTCTAAGCCCTGCTCAGCAATAGCTAAAACATCCTTGTGTTATGAGCACTGTTTCCAGCACAAATCCAAACCAGCCCCATACAAGTTGCTGTGAGAAACATTAACTACCCCAGCTAAATCCAGAAGAGCACTGAAGTTACAGACTTGCCCTGTCTTTGGGTAGGTGGTAGGGTGCTGGCATTTCCAGTATGACTTCTTCACTGAGAGAGTTTAAATACTTGTTCTCAGGAATATGCACTGGTAAAATTTGCTTTCTATAAAATGTAGGTTTTGAGAACAGAATATAACTATTTGAATAGAGAAAAGTATAAACAGACAATTGTTGTTAACAGTAACCCTTGCAGACTTGGTATTTTGAACAGTCCTTCTTGGGAAAAAAATGTTTGCTTCCTGGCACTTTAGGAAATACAAGGAGGTGGTGGCTGTCTGTGCTGTTTGTATGATATTTCAGGTGAACCAAACTTCGGAGGCTGCCTGCTGTTCTCATTCATGAACTGACTGAGATATGGCACAGGGAGTCTCAGCACAGAGTGCCCCCAATTCATCAACAGCCTTTGACCTGCAGAAATCACAAATTGATTACAATTAATTCTTCATGCCCACTAGAAACTCTGCGTTCAGCTGTGGGTCTGTAACGCGATACAGGAGACACGAGCTGTGGGCCATGTCCCTTGGCTGCTACGCAGGAGCAGCCTAAGGAGCTTCCCTGGTCAGGAATTTCTACATGGCAGGGCTAAGCAGCCTCTTATGACCTTGTCTCTTCTAATTCCAAGCTCTGTTACTTTTACAGAGGTGCCAAGAGTGCCAGGTGAGCTCAGCTTGGCCATTGCTGTGTTGGGCAATTTCTTCTGGGGCTTCTCTTCCCCTTTTGGCCTTTGTGTGATGAGGCGGTAAAAGGGGGATATAGTGACATTTGAAGAGTTTCTATGTGCAGTGATTTCTGCTTTGAGCAAAACGAATTGTGATGACCATGAGGTCTCTTGTTCCAAACATAAACATTATTATGTTTATTTATTTCAGCAAACCCACATTTGTTCCTTTTTTTTTTCCTCCAGAGTGACCGACTGCTCATTAAAGGTGGAAGAATTATCAATGATGACCACTCCTTCTATGCAGACCTATACCTTGAAGATGGACTTATAAAGTTGGTTTTATAAAATACTGCTTTTTTTGCATGCCTGTTAGCTTAGACTACTGTGGTTTCTTGATAGTGCTGACCTGAAATCTTTTGTGAACAGAATCTGTTACCTCTAAATGTGACCCTGTAATAGAGGAGTGTTTAATTATTAAATTCTGCCATTTTATCTTCACTAAGATTAGATAAGTAGAAAATTTCTTTGCTCTGAATTGAAGATATTTGCTTTTCAAACAGTTCAATCATAGTTTCTTCCGAAATATTTAAGGCAAGCAGGGTCTCTCAAGAAAAGAAGTAATGATAAGGACAGTAGAAATCTTTTGAGTCCATGAATGGCAGAAGGCTCTCTACACCTTTTTTCCCCATACCTAGTCAGTGCAATGACAGCCATGATTTTAAGGATTGTAGGGCACAGAAACCTGAAATATGCCCCGTGTTGCACGGTGCAAATGAGGACCTGCTGCTTCTCAGTTGCCTGTTGGTCAATGGTGAAGCACAGCACGTTCTGTTCCTGTGATGTTGTTATGCATTGTTCATGTGTCCCTTTTCTCTGTTACAAAATGTAAATGATCTTAAATTGTCACACAATTAGAAAGTCCTGATTTACCAGGCTGTAAAATACAGGAACTGGGAGAGTATTTGTTAGGTGAAAAACTTGAAATACGCGTTACTGATAGCCTGGGAAACTGTAACAGAGATGTCCATGTGCTCTGCTGGTCCTACCTTGGCTTAGTGGAGATGAGGGTCTCTAAGGTTTGCAAAGTTGTGTAGTGTGCATGAGCACTCTGATGTACACAAGGATCAAAGCCTTTTTCATGATTGCTAAACATTTTCACTAGTGACCTAAGAAGCTTGGTCTCCAGAGGCTACAATTTGATGCACAGAAATATAATTATGGTTATCTGGTAAATAATTAATTGCCTACTTGTTTTCAGAGCTCCCTAAGAGTATACCATCAAATTAAAAGTCCAGTTTTTTATATATCTGTGACTACTTATGTTATTATGATTCAGATTATTATAATAGAAACAAATCTGAACACTTTCATCCATGGACTATGCAGCTTTCATTTTAATCCTTCACTCTACCTTTCCATTTGTAGTGTCACTTGCATTGCAGAAGTGGCAAAAGTGGAGAGGACACAAAATTTTGAATGTTTCTGTTTTTAAAGCAACAGTTAACCAAGTTGTGATCTCTTTGGTTTTTTTTTTTGAGTTTTTCTGTGTTTTTGTTAGTTCAGATGCAAATCTCCTTGTAACACTTGTAAGCATCAAAACTATTTAAACAACTAAATGCATGAGAGGATGAGAGCCTGAAACTGCTGTGAATTTTTGACTTTGATTCAAGAAATGCAATGGTAGTTAGTAGGCAGGTTAGCAATGCCAGGCTTTCACCTGCCCTTGTTGAGTACATAGAGTCTCTCTGAAATCCACGTATGGATCCATACCTCCAGGAAGTATCTCAGCTGCCCAATAATTTATGAGGGCAGCCTGCTGTGGGATGGGGTTGGGTCTTCACTGTGTTCAGATCATAAATTTTGCAACCTAAGTAAGCTCTGGGTTTGTTTGGTCTTAGTTTCTTCAGCTGGAACTGGCCATTGTGTCTGAATATTTAACATCATTGTTAAATGTGACTCAAGAGTCTTTGGAGCTGGACCTTGAAACTCAGTCAGCCACATTTCAGTTGATGATCTAACTTTCCAGCTGCAGATCCTGCTAATAATACAAAATTCTTGCCACGGAATGGAGCAGACACCAAACCACTCAGCCCAGAATAGGCAATGGTGTCCTGGTTTTGCTGGGATATAAAAGATTTTTCTCACTCTGAAATGATAACTGATTGGAAAAGAGAGGGTTGGATTTCTCTTGCAGCCTAATGAAATGATTTGGGTCTTTTAATGCTTTTAACGCAGATCGTTCTGCAGAGAGGAATGCAGATGTAACCTTGAGTGGGTGTGAAGATCAGCTGTAGTTTGGAGGACAGCAGATGCTTCTTCCTGCCAATCAATGCTCAAACTGGCTCCCTAGGTACAAGGAGCAGCATTGCATGGGGATTTTTCCTATCTGAAACTTAAGCCCTGCACACTCAGATGGCAGCTGAGAGGCAATTCTCCAGTATCTAAATGGTATTTTAAATATTTGGTAATTTAAATTGCCATTGGTATATAAATAATATATTTTGCCCTAATCTCTCCTGCCTCTGTTACCGCATGAGGAAGTGAGCCCTGTGCCAAGTGACAGGTCATGGTCTGGTGCTCGCTGTACTCTGCTCCATCCCTGCCAAGGGGAAGGGTTGGGTTCCTCTGGGCTGGGGGAATGAACAAGTGACAGGGTGAAGGACTGGGGACAGGGTCTCCAGGCTGGGGAAATGGTGAGTCAAATTATGGGGAACCTCAGATGCCTGAAAGAGGTCTGGGCTTGATAACCGCAGAAGCATCACCATGGAGTTCTGGGAGAGGTTTTCAGCTTCCTTGGATGAAGCTTAGGAAGAACCGGAGCCTGCTGTTTCCATTGTGCTTTAATCAGCTCATGTACAACAGAATTTACCAACTTGTTCAACTGAAAATGGCAGACAGCATCAGCTTTCTGTGGGTCTGAGTTTTCTGGTTGCTGATGTATGAGGAAATCAGCTCAGTCATTTGTACAGTGTCTAGAATGCACTTATCTGCACTGTTGTATTTTTTTCATCCACAAGTAACTGAACCCCATTCTTACTCACATACACTCTGCATTAATGAGTGAGCAATTCAGGAATCCTGTCACATTATCTCCTACTCTCTGCTCTACTCAGTCAGAATAAAAATAACCTTGAGCACCAGTGAAGATCAGACTTCTCCCAGCCATAATCTTGATGCCAGGGCAAGAGATGAGGCAGATTTCTGACAGGTAGTAGTGCAGTGTCATCCGCAAAGGCTGTTTGGTCCCATGTCACTTCAACATGGATGATTTCAGCTGAATAAGATGTTACTCAACCATACACTGAAAATAATGAGCATTGAGTCAACAAAAAACTGCAGTATATAGTTAGCACTCTTTCACTTTGTTAGGACATGTGTCTTCTTGAAGAGGAAACTGGTAGATACTGATTGTGGAAGAAAATAAAAGTTAATTGCTTTAATATTTTTGTGTAGGTTTTCATTAATATTATTCTCAGAAGGTGTGTTAGTCCTTGAAGTGCAGTTACTCCTTGGATGTACTCAAAGGAGATGAGTCATAGTGAATTTTTTTTCCCAATTCAATTTCTTGAATTGCCACATAAATGCTCCACAAAGGTGGAGGGTTGTTCTGATTAAAATCTTGGGAGTAGATTTGACTAACAAAAATTAGTGCAACACCATTACTACACATGGGGCTACCCAACTTTACGCACTCATTGAATCTGCTCATGGGTGCAATGCCTTATGATGTGCCTTTGTGAGGCGCATTTTACACAGAGGAGCTGCTTGCACCTTTCATTTGTGCAGTTGGATGTGCTGGGCAGCTGCTGGCTTTTGCATCCAGGTCGGTTCCCTGTTTGTCAGGGTGGTGTTAACACTGGTCGCAGGTTGTGACAGGCTGCCAGTGCTGCACATGGTGATGACTGTTAGGTGCCAGACATGGAGGTGCCAGCTGTCATGGGTAAGCCCTCCTGGGTTTGGTCAGTGCTGGGCAGCTGTGACCCCATCCCAGGATGCTGGTGGGGAGTTTGCTGATGGAATGGCTGTGCTTCTCTCCAGCCAGAGCCCAGAGCACTGGGGGAGACAAGCTGCTGGAGGTGGCATTTTTGCATAGCATATGAAACAAATTCTTGACCTCTTGGGGCTGTTTATTAACCCTGTCAGTTTGGCCAAATTCCAATGTGAATAATTATCCCTGTTTCTCTTATTTTTCCCACTGGTTTTAATGAACAGTTAATATTCACTGCTGGTTCTACCTTATAGCAGTTGGCTGTTAATAAGTTGCTGTGTTTTGAACTGTAGGTGGGAGTTGCATTTTAATATATGGAAACAGATTCAGTAGCTCAGATGTCTGAGGTATTTACTTAGCTGTAGATAAATGTTATTTTATCCAGACAAAAGAAAATTAAGACAAGGACTCTGTGTCCGTAATATGAGATAAACTGAGTGAACTTTAATTACCTTACGGTTACCTCTAAGCCCAAATATATTGTGGTGTAACAGTGCAGAGACATGGCTTCCACACACATCCATACCTCTCCCTGTTTGGCACCATGCACAGTAGGAAGTAAAAATGTAGTGTGGCTTTAAAAGTTAAAGGTTAATTTATTTTTAGATTAGTCCATGAATAATAAAAGTATTTTGATCATAAGTATCTGGAGTTTGATATTGGCATGGGGGACAGATTAATATTTTTAATAGTGAAAAAAAAAATCCTGCTTTGAAGACCTGAAGGGAGAAAGATGGCAACAGCTAATTATAATTTTTCCACAGAATGTTTCACTAACTTTTAACTTCAAGAGGAGGATGAAGAATATGAGACATGGTAGATGAAACATGCTTAGGTCTCTTAGATATGTATTTCTGTATCTTAGGTTATTTAGATTTCTTTTTAAGGATAAATTTGCATTGCTTGATGCCTTTTGCTTCTGCCATATATTTACAATTCCAGCTTGCTCCCATATTTGATCTATGTTTTCCTATTTTCATTTAAGAACTTAATATACAAAACTGCAGCCCCCAAGAGAGCATTAAGTGTATGTAATTCGAATTGTTTAAAGATTGGAGTCATATAAAAAAATAATCAGTTTTTAATGCTGGTGCATTACAACTCCTTTATTGGCCACTAGAGCCATGCAAAGTGAGCGGAGCTCACGGCTCAGCGAGGCAGCTCTCCTCTGCTTTGTTCTGCTGTGCTGGGCAGGACAGAGGGAGCAGGTGCTTGAGCCTCACCTTTCCTTTGGGGACCCACCTCCTTCTGTATGGCCCCTGGATCCCTCTCCCCTACGTGCCTCAAATAGCTTTGTCCTCTGTGCTTGTTCAAATAAAGTGACACTGGCTTTCCTTACTGTCCAGGCAAATAGGAGAGAATCTGATTGTCCCTGGAGGAGTCAAGACCATAGAGGCTAATGGGCGCATGGTTATTCCTGGGGGAATAGATGTCAACACTTACCTACAGAAGCCCTACCAAGGGATGACTGCTGTTGATGACTTCTTTCAAGGCACAAAAGCAGCGCTAGCAGGGGGCACCACCATGATCAGTGAGTACTAGCAGTGCTATCTCACATGCCTGTGTAGCATGTGTGGGGAGAGCTACCAGAGGCTTCGTCCCAATTTTCTGACATCTTCTGCAATGAATCTTCAAATTTCTGGGCACTGTGTTTGAGATCCATTCATCATTGTTACCCAGAATTGGCCTGAAAATGAACCTACCCTCAGAAAGGAATACTAGCATGGGGAATTGTCTCTTGGATTTTCCTCTGAAATACAGAAAAATCACTGAGGGATAATGTATATACTCTTGGGATTTTTGGAAAACAGTGTAGGTAGTGCTGTAAGTATATGGCACGGAAAATCTGACGAAGATCTGCTGTTCTCACCTAGTGCTGTTTCAAGGGCTTTGGAAATAACAAGATTCTTATTTATGAACTTGGGTTTGGCAGCAGGAACTGAGGAAGTCCTTACCAGAGATGTCCTTGAGGAACATCTTTGTTGGTGAAAGGAAGAAGTGCTTCTACTTGTTAAAGACCCTTCTTCTGTCTACAGATGGTGGGACAAGATTTATCTCTTTCCTTCTGGCCATAACATGACTTTGGTTAGATGTTGTGAGGCAGTTGTTCAGGTGCCAAAAATTGTCATAGCTTCCTTGTGGAGGGAAGCTTCCCAGTGGAGTTTTACTCCCACTGAATTGGGATGTGGCTTTTTTTTTTTGTGTGTTATCTGTTACCCATGTTTAGCTGCAGGTATCAGCTGAAAGACTCTGGCCATAGGCACAAAATTCACTGCTGTTCATTCCTTTTGTTAATAGCTTTTTTCTGTCTGTGTTCTTCAGCTGAGTATTCCTGTGCAGAGTTAGGCTTGCAAATGCCACTCGTAAGCCCATCTTGCTCTGTTGCCGTACTAACTTTTGACCTAGCCCTGCAGAGAGAAGTACATATGCATAAGTAGTCATGTCTTTATGTCAGTGGATGGTGTGGCATCATTAGAGGCAGAAAGTCTTGAGGCAGGGGGTAGGCAGGGTATTCAATGTACTGTAGAGTGTGACTGAGTGTTTGTGCTCAGCATCAGCCCCGTTTAAACCTTTGGCTGTATTCCCAGTATTGGCTGCTGAGAAAACATTGAACATCTGCACTGATGCATTGGTAGGGCAGAGTGGGCCAGTTCAGTGGCTATAAGGCATTGGTTAATTATTGTTCTTACTGTGAAATACTTAGAGATGGATACATCAGACAAGAAATACAGCTAAGTCCAGAACCTGTGGTCTCTTAAAATACAGGAAGGGGAAAGACAAGTGTTTCCTAAACTGTGGGGTGTTTGGCTCCCCCTTTGCGTGTGTATTGGTGCTGCACCAAGCAGGTTGCCAGACTCATCTTTGGTATAGACTGTTCACAAAGTCTGCTGCACCTGAGGCAGCAGGACCTGGCTGACACTCCACAGGTACAGTCAGCACACAGACTGCCTCCAGGGCTGCTGTTTGGGCTGAGGTGCTGGAAGAGTGCTTGCTTTGGGGAAGTCTCAACAGTGTGCATACTGTCCAGCTAACAGACACTCAATCTTTTTTTCAGTTGACCATGTGCTTCCAGAACCTGGATCAAGTTTACTGACCTCCTTTGAGAAGTGGCATGAAGCAGCTGATACCAAATCCTGTTGTGATTACTCTCTCCATGTGGACATCACCAGCTGGTACGATGGCATTCGAGAAGAGCTGGAAGTACTGGTGCAAGACAAAGGTTAGTGAGTGAAATGTAGTAGTGTTTTTTGGTTTTATTGAAATATATGGAGGTAAAATTTTGAAATATTTTAATGAATGCATAGGCACTGACTATGCTGGCCAAGATAGTTCTTCACTATCTTGAACTTGTATTTTCACTTGCTGCTGTGTAAAATGGACCTGAAACTTTGTGCATGTATATGACATTGTCCAGTATAGGCATGGAAGATTAAGATATCTATGTTGTCATATACAAATGTATCACTTTATCCTTGCTCGTATATGTGGAAATAGGCTCAGACATTGCATAGGTAGGTTTTTTCTGGAGGTGAAACTCAGAGATCAGCATTTAGGATAATCAGCCCAGTCACCTTAGATCCTCTGTTTAATGAATGAAGAAAATGAAACATTTCAATGTAGCAGTTCAGGTTTTAAGTAGACTGGAATGTTTGATTCAGGTGCCTCAAATTAAATCCAAACATGAAGAGCACACGGGTCTGTGAAAATGCCACTACAGGCTAGATCTCATTTCTCATCAATGACTTGGGATAATTTACTTGCTGAGACTTGATTTTTTAAATAAAATATGCCTGTATTTTTAAAACAGATTCCAGTTATTAGAAAAAAGAGACGCTAAAGTTAGGTACCTAATATTGAAAAAATGCCCTGATTTTCTCAAGTGCTTCTCTCCAGTGGCTTTCCCTGAAGTTACTAGAAGATGCTTTGTTTCAACACTTGCAAAAAAAAGGTAACTTATTCAGGAATCTAAGACACTTTTATGGGTTTGACTGTGTTCAATTAACAGGCCTACTATCATGTGAGATGCTATAGGTTACCCTACCTGGACTCCAGCTACCACTGCAGAATAGCACAGATGAAACCTCTCCTAAATGCATTTCCACACATGCAGGCTCAACTTGGCAGTCTCATATATGGAGGGCATCTTGGTGGCACCAGATACCTCTGTGTGGGCAATGGGATCTAGCCTTCAGAACGTCCTAGCTTAGATCTCGTTCCTTAAAATTGTGCCTAATAGCGTGTATTTTCTTTCCAGAATCATATATTTTCACATATTTTTAACTTTATACTTTCCTTGAAAATGTATGGATTTTAATTAGTGAATATTTTCTGAAATGATATGCAGTTTCCATGGGCAAATCAGAATGACTCTTCTGGTGGGAAACCTAAATGATATGTATATGCAGCATCCATTGTAATGTGTGGTGCTAATGATAACTTAGATGTGAAAGGTTCCCTTTATGGAAAAAGGGAAAGAAGTAGAAAAAAAAAAAGCAAAATGCTATTTTTGAGTGAACGGTTGTTTGCTGAGATGCCATGGAGGTGCAGTCACCTGGGGGAGTTTATTCCATGTCACAGGATGCTAACAGTACATGTGCTGTATAACCAGATTTTAGGCAACAAAACACTTCCATCAGCAAGACTGCACATAATTAGAGAAACTGCAGCTGGTCTTACGTAGGTCTCTAATATCGGTGATTTTTACAAGGTGATGACATCTGTCAACACGGGTTGTGCCAAATCTGTGCTGTTTCCCTGCTATCAGCATTAACATGAATCTGCTGCTGTGCATTAGCTGACTGTACTCTCAGACAAGTATACTGTGCCTTGTTTCAAAGGTCAGCTTTATTTTCCAGAGCTCCCGGACCACAGATGGCTCAGCCCTCCCAAATTTGCCTGAGGGTTTGCATTAAAAGCCTGATGCAGACAGGTTAATAGTTTTCTCCAACTATTGAAATGTGAGTTTTCTGTATAAATCTGACCTGCCTCTGAGTCATCAGGGGAAGCAGAAATCTGTTCATTGGTTCATGAACTGAGATGTGTGATGGAGCATTAGGAGGTCACCTTTGTTCTCATGTCTGTCTCAGGCAGGCAGTGTGAGTTACTCTCACGTGTTAGGAGACACAAGGTAAGGGTGAGTATGAAAGCACAAGCACAATAGGAAATAATTCAGCGTGGCAAGGGCTTTCAAATTAACGGGTAGTATTTCCTGATAATTGGAAACATTTGAGCCAGCTGGTGCAAATAGACTTGATGTCAGTGGAGTGACCCTGGTTTTCATCAGCTGGGAATCTGGATTGAATTGGTTCTCCGCTGATTAGGGGTGAGTTAGCTGAGTGACAGGGCTCAGCTCATTGTGTTTCAGTGCAACATGTGCCTAATGCAATCAGCATGAGTAACAGGGGAGCTCACAGAGTGGCTGTTGAGGTGCCTTGTCATGAGGTATAATTGAACAATTAATCAGTTTTAAATCAATACAAAGCTAATTTAAGGAGACACAGGCTTTGGAAGGGCCTGGAGATTTTGTAGAGCCAAATATTGATTATAAACACTCAGGCTTGTAGCATTTCAGCTTCTATTTTGGTATTGGGCTTCTTCAGTATATGCAAAGGAGCAAGAGCCTGAAATTGGCTAACAGAGGCCTCACTGGTTCCTTTGACTTTGTCACTATTCAAAAAACCCTGTAGTCCTGCCTAAAATTTGGAGAGGATTCTGTTGAGTACCCCTGGTGTGAGAGCAAGTAGGACATTAACAAGACTGTAGTGTGTAACAGATGTTAAGCATTAAGGTCAATAGGCCATGGACCAGGGCTTGTGAAAAGCTGCATAATTCTAATGAGTAGGTCGAGGAACCAGGCCAGGGCAAGGAGTCTAATCTTGGATACCTGTATAAGTAAATTTGTGTTACTTATCTTGGTATCTGGTACAGGTGCTCTCTTTGCAAGGCAGGATTGTTCCCGTCATCTCTGCTGTTAGGTGTACAGGCAGCCCCTGAAATGCTCTTCTACTGTGTGTGTATCTGGTGGTAGCTGAGGGTGTGAATGTGTGTTTACATGGGAGAACTCTGCTTCCGTGCTGTGGTAAGGAGCAGGCTCAAGATCCTATGGCAGGATCCCAACTGGGATCCCTTCTACTCCCATTAATTTCAGGGGGAACATTAAACAGAGTGAGAGCAAAACTCAGTCATTTTATCAAGGTCAGAAGAGGGCCTAAGAAGATACAAAGGCAATAAAAGAGAAAGGATGAAAATACATATTATTTGGGTCAGTGTATGGCTTCCAACCATAGTACTCAGAGAAAGCTGCCTTATCTCCTGCAGGACTGGGGTTGTATGAATTACCTTTGGCTAGGCCCTGGTGGATAAGGCAGAGTGAAAGGTAACCCAGCTCTTGGCTTGCAGCGAAATGTGTACGAGAGGTTAGTCCTGCGCCATCACTGAGGCCAGCTGGCATGGCTCGGACCAGGCCTAACACATCCTCATTGCTTCGTGTGTGCACGGGCAACCCCACAGAGAGGTGGCTCCTGGCTGCAGCTGACATCTGACCCCGCATGGGATGGGTTCATGGAGAGAAAATTGAGCTTTCCCCTAAGGCAGGTAGGACGGATGTGCTGGGTGCTGCTGGGAGCAGTCAGAGGGAGAGGGGGCTGAGGGCGGGAGGCTGCAAACACTGGCCCCAGGGAAGGCCCAGTCAAGCTTAGGTTTTAGAATAAGAACGTACTGAGTCCTTTGAAATTGTAGTAAGGAATAGATGGAGGGATTACAGCTAGTAAAGGCCTTATGTGTTTTCTGAGAACTTGATAAATAGGAAAATAGGAAGAAAGGATGGGCTGACAGGGCTCTGCCTTTCAGGCTGGATTTGCTTGGTGTGGAAGTCAGCAAGGAGGGGCCAGCTCCTGCTTTGTGTATCTCTCTGAGCTGCCTGGACTTAGCAGGAAGATATAATACCAGGGATCATTTCAGCGTTCTATCCTGCATGTATCCTGGGGTATTTTAGTCCTGTAATTGTGAATAAACAGATTCTATGTGTGTGTGAGCAGTCATACCCTCTGCCTGAGGATGTATTTGCTCATTCTAGACTCCTGAAGGAGTTCTATCTTCATCAGAGAGCCTTATTCAGTTTGTGTAGACAACATGAATAACATGAACAGATCTCTTTCTTTTACTTCTTGCCCCAGGAAGCACAGTTTTCATCACAGCCATTTTGAAATGCAGCATGCACACCTTAGATAGCTTAGAATTTACTTTTATTTTAAGCTAGAAAACTACGATATTGGTCCCTGGACCTAACTGGGGATCTTGTCAGTAGGCTAAAGAGTAAGGCAAATAAATAAACTAATATGAATTCATATGTACATACATTATGAACAGAAGACACTTGTAATTCTCATTCTGTAAGAATACAAAGCTGTGTAAATAACCAAATCTTTGAAATAAATAGCAATACTTGTAGGGGTTTGAATACAGGGGGTTCTTGACAACTGGCACTCAACACTAGCATTTCTTATGGATTTCTGAAATTTGAAACTGTCATCTTCCTTGGTTTTTTATGGCTGCCAGCATAAATCCTTCCATCTTTGGAAGGCAGAAAGAGAGGTATGGTGAGCTGCCTATAAAACTGGTTTCAGGCTTTGTTTCCACTCCTTCCCAGTGTCTACCATCAGCTCAGCTGGGCACTTTGGAGTGTAAGGTCAAGAAAAAGCAAGTCTGTATGCACATTCAGATACACGGTTCCTACATCTTCTCAGCACTTTGGGGCAACCTAACTAGAAGTTTTGTCTACCAAAAAGCACAGTTTAGATCAAGCTGAAATGTTTTCCTGATTAGCTAAGGAAACCTAAAGAGAAAAACAGTGATTCACAGAACCTTACACAGGGTTTTTCAAACTTCGCAAACGTTACATGCTTGCTTTAGCCACCATTGCTTGTCTGATTTGGCTACAAGCAATCCTGTTTGCAGTGGTGGCTGGGTTACTCCAGGGATGAACACAGGCTACCCACAGCATCCAAACAAATTCCCCCAGAGAAGAGGGCATCCAGGCTTCCAGTCCTAGCTGCTGCAATGCAGCTGTGAAGCCATGCTTGATTTTTGGCAATTGCTGCTGAAAAGTCTGGTCCAGACATACTCTATTACTTGCTTTTCCTGAAGTTCTTGTTTAAATACAATTTAAGAATACACTTACATGGCAACACCTTTGAATTTTGTCTTGAAACAGGTGTGAACTCTTTTCAAGTCTACATGGCGTACAAAGATCTCTACCAAATGTCCGACAGCCAGGTATTGCTCTGAATGCTTTTCATTGCTGTGATCTATCCTCTCTTTTCTCATCTCCCAACACTTGAGGAGTTGCTGAGGTTGAATCCCAGAGAAACATTCTCTGGGCCTGATTGGCGAGGGGAGAAATGTGCAGTGGTGACCTGCTCTCTGGAGGGTCAGTGCTGAGCTGGGTAGAACACCTGCATGTGTTTCTTCAAGTGTCTGACATTCTCCTTCTGTAGAGATCTTCTGGTGTCTCTCAACATTGCAGCCACTCAGCTCTGCTCAGGATTTACCTCGTTTTATTTTGCAGCACCTTTCGAGAACTCTAGGTCAGAGAGGGAGACAAAGATGAAGCACTCGAGGCAGTGGCAGTTCTGAGGTTTCAAGAGTTTCTTGGTTGCTGTAAGCAGCTAAATGGAGTTGCTCTTTGGGGGAGGTGGCCTTTTCTCATTAGGGCTGGAGATAACAATGAGCTTGTTTGTCCAGAGCTCATTACAGATTCCAGACTCTTCAGCTTTCCCATTCATACATATCAGGCCACTGTAAATGGACAATGGCATCTGTTAGTAATAATAATGTTTGCTTATTCAGTTGAGAAAATGTTTCTTTCTTACTTATTCCCAGAGCTACAGCTCTTGGTCTCTTAAATAACTGTTGTTATGCTTCCAATACATGTGGTTTTAATTGGAATTTTAAACATAATAATTTATAAATACTCTCGGAGAGGCAGTGCCTGTTAAATTCAACTCCCTGTTGGAATCGCCAAGAGGTATACATCAAAATGTTTAATGTGTGGCTGGACTAATGGCTGTTACCTTGTTTAAATGTCCATGTTGCAAGCTGTATATTGCGGCCCATTCAGTGCTGCCTGACGTGCCCTAGTGCAAAAGTAGACATTGAAGAACCTATGTCTTCAATATTTAATCTATGTTTGAAGACTGGGCTCCCATGTTACTGAAGTGTGGCTTAAAAAAGGGACACATAAGCTGAATACCTTTTGGAAAGGAAACTCTGTTTCAGTAAACGTGTGCTCAGAAATTACCAGTAAAAGCAATGGGATCAACTATTGCCCTTCTTTATGGATGGGTGTTGAATCTTAGAAAGCAATTAAAAAACCAAGGATGCTCTAGAGAAAATATTGCAACTTCTAATGGCAGAATTAAAGATGTTGGTGAAAGCTCAACAATGACTGCTCTAAGAAGATGGTGCAAAATGTCTGCACTTCAGAAAAGAGATGTTCTAGCCATACTAAAAGTGTCTGTAGTACATGGCAATAATTCTATTTTACATTTTCTAAAACTACAGAAAAGAGGAGCACTAAATGTAGGCCTGTGTGGGAGGGCATGGTGAGGTGGTCCTGCAGTGCAGGGGCTGGGGCAGACTCTGTGTCCCAGGGAAATCCAGCCCTGCTCGGGGCTGTCGACCCTGTCTTGGTGCAGCTGGTGTATACAGGGGTGGGTAGGTCAACATCCATCAGTGAAGCTCAGATTCTGTGTAGGAAAAAGATCATTTGCTATTCACCAATGTAATTACCAGCATAGAAGGTACAAAACCGAGGTGAATGGGGAGGTCTGAGTGTTAAGTAATGTGTTTTCCTTATTTAGCAGTGTTTCCTTCTTTGTACTACCTGCAGCTTTATGAAGCCTTTACCTTTCTAAAGAGTCTTGGAGCTGTTATCCTGGTCCATGCTGAAAATGGAGACTTGATAGCTCAGGTGAGTGAACCATCATTTTTGCTTCACTTCGTGAGATGATAGATACAAGAGAGGAGGAGTAAAATAGGCCAGTCAGAGAATGGATAGGAAGAAAGGAACTCCCTGGAAAGAGCCTTAATTGAGCCTGATGCCCTGCACACTGCTGGTATAAAGCTTGGGGTGAGAGAATGGAGGCGCTTTTGCATTAATTGGCAGAGCATCCTTGAGATAGGGCTGTGATCCAGGCAGCTCCTTGCCTTGGCAGTAGATGAGGACTAGATAAGGGGAGCAGAAGGAAGAAAGAAGATTTCTTCTGAATCCAGGAGATACAAGTGAAGCAGAACAATGCAAAGCCTTGTTCAGAGATTTTGGGTACAAAAAGTGGATCTGAAAGCTTTATATGAGCATCTTTTGCTGCAGTTATCAGCATAAGCAACACAGTGAGTTTGGAGCAGGTATTAAAGCTCACAGACCTATTTTTTTGAGAATATGCCTATAAATCTCTGGAGTTTGAGAATAAGAACTACTGTGATCTCATAGACATTTCAAAAATACGTGTTTAAGTGTAATCCATGCTCTTAGAAGAGGCATCTCAGAAACAGGAAGCTGGGCTCAAGGTCAGAATGTTCCATTAA
This sequence comes from Ifrita kowaldi, assembly GCA_013398055.1. NCBI lineage: Eukaryota > Metazoa > Chordata > Aves > Passeriformes > Cinclosomatidae > Ifrita > Ifrita kowaldi. Next base: position 283,238 of record VZRS01012338.1, read on the forward strand.
AGCGTCCTGGATCTCCAGTGCAGTCCTTGCAGGTCAGGTGCCCTGGGAGCCACTGTCCTCCCACTGGACTGTGCCCTGCTCTGATCTGTGCCACAACACATGGAAACATGGAAAGAGGCAGCCCAAGGACAGCTGTTGATAATAAACCTCCTGCTGGTCTTTCAGAGGCCAGGATTCCCCTCTAAAACAGAAGGGGCAGGTTTGGGTGGGTGTTGTTACAATGCTACATTTGTGACAGATGAATCTTTGAAGGTTGTTGCAGAGATGTCTCACTCCTCTGATCCCTTGTACGTGCATCGAGCCCCTCTTAGGTTGGTGAGGCTCTGAGTGAGCCATCTGATTTATCTGCTGAGCTGCTTATCTGCTGGCTTATCTGCTAAGGACTGGGCTACAGAGCTGACAAGGAAATTACAGCAGCTAAAGCTGTCTTTGAGATCTGGACAAGGCAACCCACCTTGTCTCATGGCTGAGGGAGAACATCAAGGGAATGTTTAAGTGGTTGGGCAATGTGTAAGAACTCTTGTCTTGGGTGTATTTTGTTTCTCCCACTGTGGGAAAAACACATCTCCATCTGCCTGGTTAGAATTTATCCCCCTTGAGATCTGCCTTTTGCTTTTAACTTTGAGTTTGGCCAAAATAACCACTGGGATCAAAAGTTACTAGTAAGGAGTCAGCAGGCACATACAGTGCAGTCATGTCCTTCCCCCACTGAAACTAGGTGACAACCCTCAATTGAATTCAAGAGAGGAAAAAAGCTGATTTCTCATGAAGTTTAGTATGAATAAAAACTATTAAATACATAATTTATGGTTTTAATACAATATAAAATATCCAGTAGAATTAAAATGACTAATACTAAGCATGGTTAAGTCAATATTACTGTAGGAATGGCAAAATAAAACAAATCAAATTGCACCTGTGGTGTTTTGATACATTGCCCGTTGAAATCGAGGCGCACTCATGGAATTGGATTTTTGATAGGAATATATTTCAGTTACATTTTTCTCTGATCAGCTATAATATACAGCCATGGAACATGAACAAACAGGACAGAAATATTATTAGGAAAAGAGGAAGTAGTAAATAAATGTAAATTACGTTATACATCAACATATTTGTTCACCATTGCCATGTTTCATAAAATCAGTCTTTCTCTGTGCTTTTATTTAGGAGAATTATTTGGATAGTGAAAAGAAAGCTGCCTGCACATAGGTTTTGTAGGACTGTCCTGTGTGAAAATACAAATTTGATCTTGTCAAACAAACATTCTAGTTTATTAGCACTATCAAGTCCTCTTACAGTGGACTTTTATCATATGATCTGATTTTATTACTTCCTTCAAGATGCAAGTCTGTCCTACTTTGTGTATCTATTCTGTGTCAACTTGCTATTTTTTATATGGTTGTAACTTCATTTTATTGCTGTATTTTAATTATCTGAAGTCTTTAACTGGCACTGTTCAGAGCTGGTGCATTAATGATCCAGAACAGCTGTTTTTAAGAATACCTATGAAACCTTATGTTTTCCTAACCAAAATGTTCTTACACAGTCAGATTAATACATTCCTGTCAATGCCTCTTCAGCCTTGATTGATTGCAGCGAAGGCTAAAGTATATATGAATTTTAACTTGTTCAGTTTTACTGGAGTATGTTGGTAATGTGTGAGCTTTTCACCCTCAGGGACCTGGGATCAGATATTTATTAGTTGACACATTCAAATATGTTCAGTAACTTCATCCTGGTCTCTAGGGGACATTTGTCTGTGTCACAGAGCCATTACATCGTTGAGCTGGGCTCATTAGAGCCCTGTGGGCAGGGCAGGCCAGGGCCAGAGGTGCAGCAGCAGCTCTGGTTCCACTCCTGCTCTGCTGTCACCCACCTCAGATGAAAAGGGGTTGACCACCAGTTTCTGCAAAAAGGGAAATTTATTCCAATACCACTGGTTCGGATTTAAATTAAGTGAAGCTTTCTGTCTATTTAAAAATAAATTATCTCACTGCTATGAATCTGGATAGCACAGAATTTTTTTCTGACAAACCCCCATTGGTCCTGAGATGGGCTTTTTGATGGGGACGTGGTGCCCTTGCAACTGGAGGGCACTGTTTTGCTTTATAAAATCATAAATTTAGTGATTCACTGTGTAGAAATAAAGTGTTACAGGAAACTGAAAGTGTCAGCAATGCTGAAAGTTTGAGAAAGTGCTTTGTGGATTGCAACCAGAGAGGAACTTGAGCAAGTAAATACGGAATGGCAGGCTGGAAGTACACATAATTGCTATTTAGTGTATTGGTTGAAGCCCATTCCCTGGGCTGGTGTTGTGGTGTCGAGTAGGACTGTCTGGAGGGCAGAGGAGATTTCTGAAGGTGCAGCCTAATGGCTTGGGGCACAAATATGCTCAGTCACACAGCAGAGACCAGTGCTGGCTGTGCTGGTGTGGCATGGGATGAGTTTAGAGCCAGCGTTTTCAGTGTTCAGTGGCTTTTGCAGCTGTGTTTACACTGACACTAAAAGGGGCAGTCAGACTATGTGGCTGTTCATCTCCCTGAGGACGCCGGGTGCAAGGGTCTCATCCTGGAGCCGGGTCAGCATTTGTCTCTTATGTTGCAGGAACAAAAGCGTATTCTGGAGATGGGAATCACTGGACCTGAGGGACATGCCCTGAGCAGACCAGAAGAGGTAAGAGACTTCACTCATTTTGTCATTTGTGGAAGTATTTTGTAGTAGTGTCGGTGCGTGGCTTCTCTATGTGCAGACAATTGATGGGTGCATCAGGGAAGGCAGCAGTCTGCTTCTCCCACTGCCTCTTCCAGTATTACTCGAAGTCTGAAAAGTCCATGTCCTTTCAACTTGTTTGTTTGCCTGAAAAGCCCTTTGGATGCTGCAGCAGGTACATTCCCTTAGTCCAGGGATAAACGTCCTTGTGCATTCAGGAGTTGCAGCTCCTGCTGCCCTGTGCACAGGTGTCCATGTAGTTTTTAAGTGGAACCTTTGTGTTTTGATTTGTGGTGACAAAAAAATGGGCTTATCAGGCTAAAAATCAGCAGTGCAGCTTGAGGGTTAGGCCTCAGAGGAACTGCATTTATTAAAATGCTTTGGCTGAAAACCTCCTATGAGATGCTTGTGCGTATCTATACCGTGCATATGCATACACCCACGTATAGATCTACTTTCATGCTGGCAGATATATTGGTGTCAGAAATGCAGGCTGTAGAGATGCAAATACATGAGAATGGAAAGATTCTGTGAGGCAGCTCATTTTATGCAACTCCCTTATAAGAAAATCTGGGCTCTGGTGTGGATCATCTCGGGCATCTGGAGAGGGTTTATTTAATGACAAGGAAAATGTGGAGACATGAGAATGTCCCTTAATGTGCACAGCTCAGACCGTTAATGGGATGTGGAGGGCGGTGGTGGGAAGTGACTGCTTTCCTAGAAGACTTAAAGAGACACAGTCCTGGGGATTTGAGGCTGAACTTGAAGAGACTGTTGTGGTTTGCAGATCTTTATTTAACTTTTCCCCAAGGCATAAGGAATCAGCTTAATTGGTCACATTCTTCTATTGAACTGTTTATGTACTTACTCATTTTGCTGTTCAACTTCTACTACAATTATTCTAAAAGGATTGAGTTGTTTCCTTTTAATGAGAACAAGAGCCGAAGGAAAATCTGCATTTGCAGTTTCCAGAAATGAATTTTGCTCTGCTCTAGTGCTGAGGTACAGAGGCTCTGCCTCCTTCCCTGCTCTTCTAAAGGTCCATTTGGGGTTTCCAGAGCAAATGTTTTGATACAAGTCCTTGGACAACCTGAAGCAGTCTGATGTAAGGAAAAATGTTGTACAGAACTGTAAAAGATTAAGCCATGTGGTTTTGGAGGGCCTAAGTTGCTCAACTTTTCTAGCAAAACTCTTGCACAGAAACTTCTGTACCACTGAGTCACTATTTTCAGTTACAACAGGGTTTTTGGTATTCAAATGCCAATACTGTGAGTCCATCTGGGAAGGATCTGGTATAAAACTGATGGCTGGGGAAAGGAGTCTCCAGAGCTGCTGGGAAACACTGCTCCTCCATCTGAAGATGGTTGCTTTGTGTGCCTACGTCCCAGATGGCTCCCTGGGAGGAGATTGCTTCTACGCTTGCTGACAGAGGGGACTTACTGGGCACTGCTTCAAAGGCTTCTATGGATTATGGGCTAAATTCAGTCCATAGTGCTGAAGTTGCTGTTTGAGAATTCTATACATTCACTGTCACCATTATGTAAAGATTAGGGTAAGCTGCTGGAGGGAGCTCAGAGGTTGTCTCTGAGCAGGGGCAAAGTTTTCTTGCTTTGTTCTCCTTCCAGCTGCAGGGTAGGAGTCTGAAGCAGGAAGGCGGGAGGGAGGTAGGGAGGAGCTCCATCAGCTGCTTGGACATGACCTTTCCTGGGGTGCAGGGAACCAGGGAGCTGTGTTTGTGCTGGGGCAGCTGTCCCCTGCTAGTGAGTGCAGCCTGGCTGTGGTTACTGCTAGTGCCAAGTGTTTGAGGTTGGGTAAGCTCCCTGTTTCCCAGCACTGTGTCTCTCTCTATGGAAAAAGCAAAATCAATCCCTGAAGAGTTGTTGAGCAGTTAGAAATATGGGTTAGTCCTCCAGTTCATTTTCTCTTCAGACTGCTTTTGCAGTTAAGATTTCCCTCCTTGTTTTGCTCAGCTTGAAGCAGAAGCAGTTTTCCGTGCCATCACGATTGCCAGTCGAATAAACTGCCCAGTGTACATCACCAAGGTGATGAGCAAGAGTGCAGCTGATATCATTGCACTGGCCAGGAAGAGAGGTAAGTGACTTCCTTTGCTCCCCCAAACTCATTTTTTTTGTTGAATAGAAGCTCAGTGAAAAAACCTGTACATCTTGACCCAAATGATAGGCTATAGGGAGATGTTACCAAAGAATGGTAGCACCATCACAGACTAAATATTTATGGCTGGGAAGGATGAGGGGAAATCCTTTTATATTTTTAAGCTGAGGAGCTGTCCCCTCACACTGTCCCTTTGAAGATTGAATTGTAACTCTTCTCTATATTGTTTTCCCTTTCACTTTTCCTTTAGACTGCTTTATCTCTTGTTCATGGGAGGGAGATACTTCCTAACGGGATCTAGCACATCCTCCATGCCAGTATTTCAGGTTGTCACACCCTGAGATGTGGCTCAGGCAGTGACCCTGCTGTTAGAGATGCTTGGAGCTCTCTCCTGGCCTTGCTGCTGGAAGCTGACCCCCTCTGATGTGCACTGCAGGTTGGCCCTCCTTGCTGGGGCCGTGGTGGGATCCAGGTTACAAAGCACCTGAAAGGGCCTGGTGAGCCTGAAGGCAGCTGCTTCCGAAGCTGCGTTTGCAAGTCAGGGCTGTTCTGCTGGCTGGGACTACAAAGCTCGTGAGCAATATGGAAAAGCCAAAGAGCAAATTATTGTCTTGATATTTGTATTCTTGGAAACTTGGAGTGTGCTGCTGGGGACCATATGCTGCTATCTGCTGGTGCTGTGCCCATCCTGGGAGTAGTAAAAAGGCATCTGTCTGCTGAAGTGATCCACCATCCAGTGCACTCCCAATTGGAGCAACAGAGAGAACGTGGCTGTGATTAAAACAGTACAAATTAACAGCGGGTCTGAACTGTCTCCTTCTGGATTAGAAAGAAAAATTTGTAAATAGGCTGATCAAAAGCATGCAGAGCTCAGAGAGACTTCTGATTAATTTTTTATCATACAGACAAAACCAGGGCTGTTTAATTTTCTGGGAGCTGTGCTAGCCATGTAGCAATGCGTCAATTATACATGGCTGCATGCAGCAAGCAGTGTCATGTGCTGAAGTGAGAGTGGGTTGTAATTAGTTCCTGTATATCCTTGCTTTCTCCAAGGTCCCCTTGTTTTTGGAGAGCCGATCACTGCCAGCTTGGGGACAGATGGGACACATTACTGGAGCAAAAACTGGGCCAAGGCTGCAGCTTTTGTGACCTCACCACCTCTGAGCCCTGACCCTACCACTCCAGACCACTTAAATTCACTCTTAGCATGGTAAGACTTCCTTTTTTTTTTTACAGGCTGATGATGAGGCAAGTGCAAAAGTCACATGGGATGAAGCATCTAGGGATCAGCCTGGTTTCCTTTAGACCAGTCTCACACATGAAACAGCAGAGAAGGAACATAGAAAACCAGGGATAGTTGTATCCTTATGCTTCGGATGTCAATCAAGTGAGCAGTCATGGACACTCCAGTTGCTGGTTGGCTTGACAGAGAGGCTATTGAGGAATTAATTATTTTTCTTTCTGATTTTCAAGTGATGCCTAGTTGTGCAACTAGATTGTCAGGACTCCAAACTGGCTTTCTCCATAGTTCTCAGTTTTCTTTAGCTGAATTGTTGATATATGATGGGATGGCATCCCCACTGTCCAGCATAAGCCACAGCCTGGTGGATAGACCCCATCTTTGAGAACCCCATCAGTTTTAAGCCTCAGTCATATTTGACAAGCACAGCTCCTGAAATGAGGGCTGTTCCTGAATGCAGAGATACCTAGAACCGAGAGCAATTTCTTGGGGCAATTTATGTCAAAGCTGGTGCAGGCCTCTCAACTGTGAATTCTTCTGAAAACTGGCTTGTCCTAAAGTAACTTGTGTTTGTAGCAGAGTTCCATCGGTTTATCTCCTGCATATTGAAAACTTCTGAGTTGGTAGTTCGCCTTCATCTGGGAGGGACCAAAATCATGCAAGTTCACTTGTGTCCAGTTCTTGCAGCCTTGCTATTTTTAGCTTGCCTTGTGTCTGCATGGGCTCCAGGGTCCTCCCGCTGGAAGACGGCAAAGATAAGTGGTACATGTAGAGCAGGTATGTCAGGAGAAAGAGGCCAGGGTGGATCACAAAGGACACTGTCAGGGACTTGGGTGGAGACAGCTGGAGGCTGAAGGCCATCACTTGACAGGCCAGGGATGTGAGCTGACTGCCTTCAGGTTGGCAGGGAGAGTTTAATCACTAGATAGGTGAAAGGAATGTGGACAGCAGAGGAAGAAGTGTCTTTCTCATATAGAAAAGAAGATATCAGCAATGCCTTGCCAGAAACCCAGACTGTAAACCCATCTCTGAAAGTATTTCCTGCTTGTAGCCAACTGTGGGTCTTCTTCAGCTTAAGCAAAAGACCATCTGCTCTGAAATGATATAGAAATTCACAGCTGAAGCCCCACCAGGACAGATTGCTAGGGCTGGAGTGAGGAACTCAGCTTACCATTCAAATCCTTATTTACCTTCCTATGGTGGCACCCAGCTCACCTGCTGCCTCCCCTTTCTGGGGTTTCCAGTGCTCTAGACAGAGCAGTGGAACTTGAACATTGAAAGTGACCATCTTTAGAGCAGCTGCCTGGGAGGTGGGTGGGTACATGCATGTGACAGGAAGATGCCATCAGTCAGTGCCACATCTCCCCTTGCACACAGTGGGTCAGGCTGTGCAGCCCAGCAGAGCCCACCCAGGCTTTAACTCAACTGCTCTAAAGATGCTGCAGTTGAGCTCTGAGTTACATGTGGCTCTGGTAAGAATATGCAGCAGTTTGTTCTCTTCTGACAGTCTGATGGCAAGAATGTTTTTCCAGAAATGAGCTTTTTGTTCCAAACAAGGAGCCAGAAAAACTTACTTTCTTGGTCTGATTCATCACTATCAGCACTGTAAAGGGTGAAGCTCACTGCGTGAGGGTAAGGCTCTTAGCCAGCACATGTAAATGTGTATCAAAATGTTTGACTCTTTACTCCATTAGAGTGGCTCTATATGCTTTCTAGAAGAGAGTCCCAAAATAATAGCATTTGGGTCAAAGCAGGTTAGCTGAAATAGCAAGAACATTTTTAGAATTGATATCCAAATAATGACTTTTTAAAACTAAAACATCCAAAAGACAAACTTACAGAAGTTCTCATTATTCTCCAAGCATGCAGAAATGGCTTTTTTTTTCCTAGTGGCTTAAAGATCTTAAATGACAGCAGCTTAACCTGCTTTCAGTTTTAATACTTTAAATCTATACTGTGAAACTAAAAAAAGAGCCGTGTGTTTTAGCAGTCTGCCCTGCATTTGTGGGGAATTTTATGCAAGGATGATGGTAAAGACAGTATTTCATGTTTCTATTGCACTGCTGAATTGGATACCAATATTTTACATTCATTTAAAAATCCTTACAACATCCTTCCTCTGCAGGCACGCAGCGTGCTGCTTGTACTCTTTTCCACAGAAAGCGTTGATTTTCCACCGAAAAGCTGAATGCGTAAAACCCCATCATGTCTCATGGGATTTGCAGATTGAATTTGCCTCATGGGATTTGGTCCCTGTGTCATCTGTGGGCCATGAACCTGAGTTAGCTTTGATCTTCTGTGGTGTGCTGCTGCATTACTGCAGCTGTGATGTGCCATCTCTTGTAAAACAGATATGTGAGATCTTGGTGCTACACAGAAGATGCAACTTGCCATGAAAGCCTTGTTGAAGGGGAAGAATAAGATGGCAAGGTATTGATCTGGCATTTAGTTCATGATGATCCCTTCCTGTCTCTTATTTTTTAGTTGATGTGATGCTTATCCCCCATTTGACAGTAGAGTGTGTCCAGACAGTAGGAGTGCCCATGGGGTTAACCAGGAGGTGATGGGCAACTCTCAAGTGACACACTTCAGTTTCAGAAGTCTTCTATTGATTTGACTGAGGAGTGCAGTTCATGTCAATAATGTCATTAATGTCAGAGGAGAGGGAATATGCAGTTAAGAAAGCAAGTCTTTCTTATCTTTCAGGTGCAGGAATTAGTAGTGTGGTGTTAGAAGCACAGCATAACCTCTGGGAAGTGGGCAGTGATACAGGGGCTGGCTGTGACAGTCAGGTTTTCATGGTTATATCAATCAGAGAGCAGAAAGAGAGAGGCCACAGGAAGCTTTGCTGATTAGAAGAGCATCAAAAAGGAAGAAATGGCATTGCAACCTTCTGACTTTATTGTTATGTTAAAATAAATGAATGTTTAACTGGTGAAATTGGCTTAATCCTTTGGAGTAACACCAGGCAGTCATTAATAATCAGCAGTAGCTAAAGCATAGCAGCCTTTTCTGTGCTGAATTCATGGGTTTGGCTTCTGCTAAAAACTGGATGGATGGCTTGTGAGCATGGTGAAGAACCAGAAAAGAGGCCAAAGACTCTTCTCTGTCAGCAGTCATTAGGGCTGGCAGCCCAAAAAATGGCATTAGAATTACTCATGTATGACACTTTTTTCTTCTGTACTTGGCTATTTGTTAGCTTGCTGGATCTAGATTTGTGGACCAGAATCATTCAGTTGTTTCAGAGCTGGAATTTACATTATTGGTTAAAGAAAAGGGTGACAGGCTTTTGGGGACATCACCCTTATGGAGTGATAGAAGAGAAATTATAGTGAGTTCTAATGTGCTTGCCTCCTGTAAGCTTAATCAAGAGCTAAAAATACCACATTTCCTGTGGATATTGGAGAACTTTTTTGTCTTTCTATTTTTGCAAGATTCTGCATATTGATTATGTTCTTCCTCCTTATTCCTGGGAGCAGCTGTGATCCAGTTCTGCTCTTTGCAAAAAAAATTTTTTCTAGGCTGAAAAACCCAACTTCTTAAATAAAAGCATTATTAAATGGTAGCTCTTTTTGCATTTTTCTCCATGCCCTTTTCTGTGTAAGACCCTTAAGTCAGATAAATCCAGAGTACATGTTTGACTTGCACTATGCCTTTTGTTGTTTAATTAGAAAGCTACCTGATAAAAACTTTATTTTTTTATTTTCTTGGTTATGTTTTGGAAGGTCAGATGAGAAGTATTTATATAAGTTTTGCAAGAAAGATACATGTGCAGGAGAGAAATGCAGGGTAACACGTTTGAAGGTTATGACTTCATGTTGTGAAATTTGCCATTATTTTTTAAAGTGGTTGTGAATTAATTTATCTTTAGAGTGGCAGACATTTCATACAAGCTTCTGATCATTTCCTTAATCCTGGCGTAATCCTTTGTCCTGGTTAGTGGGCTTTTGCATGATCTCTGTTGATAAGCAGCCTGGAACCGGAGGGGGCTGTAATCCGGGAGTGCAGGGTGCTCCTGGGGGAAAGTGGAGATGTCCAGTGCCATTGTTGCTCTCAGTGATCTGTAGCCAACGTGGAAAGGCTGCTGGCATGGTTTACAGCCTGTGCCTCTGGTGTGTAGGCTTGAAAGGTCCATTCACAGCCTGTCTGAGACCAAGGTCACCTTGGTGATGCCTGGTCTAAACCTTCTGTGTGTTAACTCCACAGTGGGGACCTGCAGGTGACGGGAAGTGGACATTGCCCCTATAGCACTGCCCAGAAAGCCATTGGAAAGGACAACTTCACTATGATTCCTGAAGGGGTCAATGGAATTGAGGAAAGGATGACTGTTGTCTGGGACAAGGCTGTAGTAAGTAATTACTTACTTTTATAGACTAAAAGAAAATGGAGTGTTGGCTGAATAATGAAAGCCAAGAGACTCTTGGCCATTGCTTAAGTGACTTTCTGATATGTTTCTGAGAATTCCCTGAGAGAATGCTACTGTGAGGTGAATTGCTTATTTCAAAAACCTCTTCCAGTTTTTAAAACTCAGGGCTGTGTTTCACTTCTGACACTGCAGCAGTATTGTGTTTTATTAGACCTGAGGCTTCCCAGACTCCACTGCTCTATTTTCCGTTTGTGTCAGAGCGGATGCTTCTGAGAGATGTGGTATCTGGAGCAATTTAATGGTTTTGAAGTGGACCTCACATAAACGTGATGAATGGATTGTTTGAATTTGGGAAGTGTCTCATCATTTTTGAAAAATTACAAATGGATGGCAGCTGAGCCTGAGGCTAAAGGATGAAATGCTTTGAAGGAGAGCATTGCACCTAATTCATACTGGCATACTTTGCAGTGGAGTGCCAGTATAAGTCAGGAATTTTTTGGTGGTTCCATGGATTCTAAGGTATAATGATATTCTGCCTCTATTGTCTGTGTCCATGTGCAAACCCTTCGCACTCACACACACTCACTGCATTGTGCTCCAATGCACATTGCAGACTGGGAAGTGGCAGTATTTATAGTGCTCTGATGAGCACTTCTCGCAGACTGTATTTCATAACACTTTATTCAGGGACAGCTATTGAGATTCCAAGCACAGAAGCAGCTTCAGATACCTGCCATGTAGGAGCAAAGCAGGGAAGCAAGCGAAGCACAGCCAGCTGCTGATATTTTTCTTTTGTTACTCCCTCAATGGGAAGGAACTGCAGGAGGGGCTGCAACATCGGATTTAGAGGTGGTAACATTCAGTCCTGCACCACTGAGTAGCTTATACTTTGCAAACCTTGTATTTTTCCAGGCAGGAAATAAGTGTTTATTTAATATTAAAAGGCTTGGCACTGTTGTTCTTTAGAACATTGTTCTTGCTCATTGCCAGGGAAGACCCCAAAATACTCTACTGAGAAATCAAAATGCTGTTCTTAAAATTGCAATTACCATCACTGACTGTATACCAAGTTCTATTGGTAATGACATTTCTCCAGGCAAGGACTTTATAATTAGTTCTATTACTTAGATGTATAAGGTCTGGCAATAATAATAAAAGAGTTGACTTAATTTGCAAGAAGTATCCCAAAAGTGTTGGAATCTTGATCTTTTGTTTCATCTCGTAACACTCACATAAGTTTCTCCGTTTTGAAATTGTTTAAATATTTAAATGGAAATTACTAGGACCAGTAACAAAACACTCTTAGGCCTCAGTGTGTAGAGAAAGGGACCCCAGATAACTGAGCACCTTGGTGGTATCATGTGCAATAAGGTTTCCTTGGCTCTCCTTTGCAATGCCTGGAGTAACACACTCATTTATTTGAAACTTCCAAGTAAAGAGCCGTATATAAAATCCTGTGTGATACAATCTCTGTTTCATGCAACATCACCATTTCCATAAAGTCCATGCCTTCCAATATCTCCCTGACCTTTCAGTACTCTGAATAGTAAATCCTCATTTCGTAAACATGTTTTGCTGAAATCACATTGTTTTTTAGGCCACAGGCAAGATGGATGAGAGCCAGTTTGTAGCTGTCACCAGCACCAATGCTGCCAAAATCTTTAATCTGTACCCAAGAAAAGGCCGGATTGCTGTGGGATCGGATGCTGATGTTGTTATTTGGGACCCTGATAAGGTGAAGACTATAACAGCCAAAAGCCATAAATCGGTAAGAAGGAAATGAAAACCAGCAAGAGAAAAGAAATGTCACTGTTGCTTTTCAGCTGTTGACCTAAATCTTGTGAACACCAATAGCACAGGATACAGAGGAGTGGGGTAACGGCCTACTCCTGTTCTGAAATAGGTTAATGTTTCAGGACATGAGAGTATTGAAGTCCTGTGTTGAAGCATTGGGATCAGGAAAGATTTCTTTTCTCTCTGCATATACCCTTGCATGATTTAATTTTTGCATGCTTGTGGCAGATCTATAAACAGGTTTGAATCAGCAACTCTGCAGCTGAGGTTAATAAGGCTGTGTGGATAAATTTAAAACCAGCTCATTTTTTTGCTTACCTAAAAAGCACCTGATGTTATAAATTGCATGATTAAATTAACAATGTTCTAAACTATTATTGAATGATTTGATAATACAGCTCTAATCAGCTTCATGGATGGGATTTCCTGTTTAATTCCAGAGCTTTGCCACATATTTCTCTGCCCTCAGTGCAGAGTACCAGTGACTGACAGTTGCTTTCATTTTGACTCTGACAGGTTTTATCTTATGTGTTGTCTATCTCAAAGTTGTTACCTTACTGCACAGTGCTTTGTTCCTTTGTATTGGGGAACTCTTCCAAAAGTTGTTTTGAAAATCCAGTATAGCATTTTTATATTAAAAAGGCAAAAACATTTAGAAACTTTTAAAGAGTATATTTAGGCAATCAGTTTCTATTTCTCTGTCTTGGGATCTCTCTATGTTTTCAAGAAAGTAAGTTTTCTTGATCTCTCTAAGTTTTCAAGAAACCACCTGCCCTGTCATTCACATTTAGATTCAGGCTTTCCTGGGCTTTTCTGGGCCTTTTCAGACAGAAATATGTGTGCTGGCCTCTTTGAAATTTACTTACACAGTTACAGCAGATGCACAGTGGGACCACGTCCTCTGGGTATCCAGCAGCTGAGTCGCAATATTTCCTTCATAGGGCTATCATACTTCTAAATGCTCTGGGTAGATCCAGCAAATTTTCAAAAACAAGTGAAATCCTTGATGGAAGATGAAAAATGGAAAGGAAATGTCTCATCCAGGAAAATCTGATCAGAAAGTTCCTTTAAAATAATTTCATATCAAAATGCATTGCTTTTCCTTCATGCAAAACAATTTTATACACAACTTAATGGGAGTTGTCTAAAACTATGACTACCAGTGTACACATTTTAAGTTACTAATTGAAAGAGGTCTTGCAGTGAATATGTTGGTTGATCCTCAGGCCATTGAGTACAACATCTTTGAAGGAATGGAGTGCCATGGAGCCCCACTTGTGGTCATAAGCCAAGGGAAGATTGTGTTTGAAGATGGAAATCTGCATGTAAATAAGGGAATGGGCCGCTTCATCCCTCGCAAACCTTTCCCTGAATATCTTTACCAGCGCATCAAAATCAGGAATAAGGTAACGTCAGATCCTATCTAATCTTCTTTGTAGCCAAACCCTTTTGGAAGCACAGTAGCACATGTTTTAAGGTTGTTGTGCTATTATGAGTCCATATCAGATGGACTGTATGTGACTTGTTCAAAAAATGACCACAGAACTTGTTGCAGTTGTGAACTCTTCTGGCTTAGTATTAACACCGTGAGCTTCAGCAGGTAGAAGATATAATTGCCAGTTGACATAATTGCCTCACGTCCAGCAATGCCTTATGCCAAGGCTTTTGAAGAGAGGTGGAATAGTGATAGAATTTACTTTCAATTAAAATTCAGGAAAAGAGCAAGCTTCTTATGAGGGAGGGTTAGGCAGAATAAAAACAGAATTTTAAGTTGCCTACTGAACTGCTACACTGCAGAGAAAAAAGCATGTCAGCCAGAGATTCTCATTATATTGGGCATTTCCGAATTGTTGTTAGTGCATTTGCTGAGCTGTGTATTAGCAGCATTAATGGTTCAGAAAACTTTTCTCTCCTGTCTAATAAAAAGCTTGGGAAATGATGAAGATTAAGACTGGATCACCTCTGGTTTTGAATTATATCAGTGCTTATCTGTTGAAAACCAATTGGCTGGGTACTAGTTTGGAGTTGGAAATTGCTTCTTGTCACTGAGCAACAAAGTCACTGTGCAAGCACAGGTAATGAGAAAAATTGACTAAACCTCGTATTTTCTTCAGCCAAGCATATAGTATAGGCTGAGTGAGACTGGCAGCTGAAATTAAGCCCTATGAACAGGTTGATAGTTTTTACTTTTCATCATTTGTTATACAAATTCTGTCAAGCTGCAGAAGAAAGGCCTGCACTTCTTAGAAGAAAAGGCACAGTAAAAAGCAAATGCACCTGCAAAACTTTTGCAAAATACCAATCAGTGTTGCATTTTTTTACATTATCCATGTAGATGATACAGGCCCTCTCTTCATACTTGCTGTTAAGTGCTTCAGTGCCTGGGAGTGCCATATAAATTAGTGAAAAAGTCATCAAAATAGCGAAAGCAGCACTTTAGAAACAAGTGTCACAGAGGAGTGTCTTGTAGCAGGAGTTTGAACAAAATTACCTGGGCTAAGTAACCTGTGTCTTGCAAGTGGGCCTGGATTTTGGGAGACCTTTGATACTTCGGCAAGGTCTGCAGACAAAGGGACTGATATTTTTGCTCCTGCAGCTCCCTCTGCTGCCTGCCGAGAGGGAGAGCAGATCCATGCCCACATTTCTTTTCCCACTATCAAATTTTATCCACAGGAAATATTTTTAAAAACCCATTGATGGTTGTATCAGCTGCCATATGAACATGTCAGTGCATGACAGAGGAATATAGAAAAAACTCATCAAGCAAGAGACTGCAAAACTGGACTGGCACAGGTTGGCAGTATAAACTTATCCCTGGAGCAGGAACAGCAGTATGAATTCGTGCCTTTTGTGGGTCCCTGGAAGATGGATTCATTGCTGTGATTGGCAGCCGCTCTCTTCTGGGCATTAGTTTTGCCTCAGCCTGCAAGACAGTGGCTCCTCTGAGCCTGATGTCCCTGTCATCAAAAGCAAGGAAAATGCATTGATTGCTTTGAGAGCTGGATCAAACCCCTGTGCATAGTGTCTCTCTATACAGTATTTTAATTTCACTTTTAACCTGTTGGGGAAATTCCTCTGAAACCATAGTCTTGTAAGACACAGATTTCTGATCTTTTTGATGAGCTTTGCATTTTGCAATTCAGTGGCTTCAGGCTCTTTCTGAAAACTGGAACTGTTCTTATTAAAATATTATTTCCTAGATTCCTATGATTTTAAGGCCAGTGGAGTTGTTTTGATTGTCTTTTCTAATATTCCTCATAAGAACCATACAGGGAAAAAATCTAGATACCTGAAACTGAAATCAGAGCTCAAATGACAGATGCTTTATTGACAAATTGTGTAATATGGGTTCCCTGCCACAGTCCAGTGTATAATCGCTTTTCTAGTTGATGACAAGAAGTAGAAACTTTTGAAATGTAATTTAAAAATTGCCATTCCTTTTCAATGAGTTCTAATAAAGAGAATGAGATGTACGAAGGGGAGGAGCAGAAGAAATACAGGTAGGAGAGAAATTGCTGCAGTTGGTATAGTGGGTATCAGTTGTGCTACAACCCAAGTGTGACTCGGCAGATGAATGGAGAGAGAAGAGCTCTGATTGTGACTGATCTGATACAAAATAAACAGGTCAGACCTGTTCTTTTGAATCCCACGTCTCCCCTCTGATTGTGAAGGAAGCCTGATAAGGAAATCTCTTGTAATTTTTATATATATAAAAATGGAGGGAGCAAGCTTTATAATTTCCTTTATATATTAAACAAACTGCACTTTGCTTTTTTATATGAAGTATAGATGTGTTGCTAATTCAGCCACTGCAGACTATAGCTCTGTGCTCACTGCTCTCTGCCTACATTATCATTAGGCAGCATTATCTGAGCATTCAGTGTCTGGATTTTTACTCTCCTCTTGTTTTAGGTGGGAGGACTGCAAGGAGTCTCCAGAGGAATGTATGATGGGCCTGTGTATGAAATCCCAGCTACGCCAAAATATGCAACTCCTGCACCCTCAACTAAATCCTCCCCTGCCAAAAACCAGCCCCCACCAATCAGAAACCTCCATCAATCCAATTTCAGCTTATCAGGTAAGTCAGCCTGACTAATGAAAAGCCATGAGTATGGATTACTGGTGATGAATTTCAATTATAATTACTTCTTTAGTCAAATATAAAAGGATTGTATATAGTCATATACATGCATATACTTACTTATATATAAGTAGATACATGTTTTTATGCATTCATTCCCTAGGGATATTTTACATAGTGCCAAATATTCAAAATGTTTGCAATCTGAAATTTTACTCTGTGTCAATCTTCCAGTATTATGTACCTGGCCCATTGCAATTAGCTGAGGTCTCTGGTTGAGGTGACTGAAGCCCCTTTGTGGTGCACACAGCTGGTGGGACTTGGGTCTGTTGCAACCCATGAGTCTCAGACACCTCACAGGCTGCATCACCAGCAACTGCTAGATGTGGAAACCTCAACTGTCCTTGTCCATGGTCATGAACCATGTGCAGAAGTTGTTCATAAGCAGATTGGAGTATTTCTTATCCTCTGCTCTTGGTGCCCAAAACATTTTCCATGGTACATAGGAAACAGACTGGAAAATCATCCTTTGGGGTTGCAGGAAATAATTCTTGTCATCCGAAGGCAATGACAAGTGAGTCAAATCCTTATTCTTCAAAAGTCTACAGCCCCAGTGGTGAATAATGCATCCATATGATGTTATGAAAGTCATTGGATTTTCTCCCTTGTGGGAGCTAATGGTAGAGTTTTCCTCCCTTACAGATCCTCTCTTTAGAAACTAAATGAAACTTGTGTAAGAAAGTCAAGGAGAGCAAATATTTTAAAAACCCTTCTAATGAGGTGAAGTATATTTTTGCCCATACACTTGGGGCTGTGGTGAGCATATACAAATATATATGAAGCTATACAAAGCAAAAAAAGTGCTTAGAAATGTCACATCTTAGTAATAACCAATAATTGGGGTTTTTCATAAGCATCTGAAGCTGTAATTTCACAGTGCCCTGCTGGATCTGGGTACTACCAAGGCATCTAGTGGTACAAATTTATTCTGAATGATGCAAACACAAAATTAAGCAGGAAGTCTAAGGTAACATTTTAAATGACCCTACACATTTATGGTAGTCTTACGTTGCCTTTAGGAAATTGAGTGTGATCAGGCAATATTTATCCTGTCGGAAAGCTTGCTGTCCCCTTAAACTTAACATTTGTGCATTTAAAATGCAGTTTGAAATGGTTGTGAGTTTACATCAGCTCAGTGCTCATTTCCTCATGGATTTATGATTGCTAACATCAGATTTAATGAACTGTTGCCCATGGACTCAGTAGGGACATATATTCTAAGTCAGTGAGGCGGGTTTGAAAAATCCACTCCACACATACGTTTTTTGGGGTATTTTTTGTGGTTGGTAATACTTTCTGTCAGGTCTGATCTCACAAAGGGAACCCAGTCTGTTGGTTGTCATAGTCTCTTCTTCAAATCAGTGGAAAACAATTCTCCATGTAGGGTGAGCATCAGTCTGATCCTATTTAATTTAATCCCACATTTCTCATTGAAGACAGCTGGAGCTAGGCACAGAAATGTGCCTTGAAGGTCTGTTCAGCACTTCAGTCAGGCTCAAGAGAAACGAGCTGATGGTGGTGTGAAGGAATCATAGCCAGGTAAAACCTCAATACTGATGGTTTATTCCTTTTCACAGCTTTGTTTTCTCATTTGCTGTTGTTGCAGGAGCTCAGATTGATGACAACAACCCACGTCGTACTGGCCACCGCATCGTGGCACCTCCCGGCGGGCGCTCCAATATTACCAGTCTTGGCTGAAAAATGATGATGGACAGAAACACAAGGATGAAGGATCATGGGAATAATGTCCATTCCCTTCAATATCTGTGTTATCGAGCCCACAGTTTGATTTGGTACTAATGGAAATAAAAACTGAAATGTCTTTCTTTTTTTTTTTTTTTTTTTTTTGTATAGGAAGAGGTGATAATAGTGTGGTGTGTTTGCTTGGAACTACTTGCCTCACAATTGTGCTTTCATGCCATAGTCACCTTAAAGCATGGTGCTTCCATTGCCCCTTTAGTGACTACAGGTTTTAGCTTTGTCTCGTAACTGAATGATGGTTCCTTTGCACCCTTTCGCTGTATTAGAGTAGTTAATGCATGTTACTGAGTTATTTATGCAAGTTGCATTCTGTGAGTGAGTCCCTTTAGAACACATTGCCAACAATTGACTAGACACAATGCCAAGATTAATGTCTGTATTTGAGAAACACCACCAAAAACACTAATGAAGGAAGAAAATGGCCATCTGGAAAGTAAGCAGTAGAGTAGTGTAGGCAGCTTCTGTTTAATCTTTAATTTATTATAAACCCAAGAAGCACTTCTCTCAAGACACAGAAACTCATTGGGACACGTAATGACAAATGGTCTCTGTAGCACCTGTCTGTTCCCACTCGGTACATTCCAAGTCTGTGTCCTTCTTGTTTCCATTTTAGACAGAGCCATAATTTTTACATACCAATGCCATTGCCACCCCTGCAGGGATTTCTCCACCTGGGCAGTAGTGCTCTCCTTCTGCATGAGATTTTTGGTACTTACAGATAATCCAAGTTGCTGTCGGATTTTTAAAGTTTTTTGTACAAATTTTTTCCTTTGTAATCACATGCATTTTTACTTACTCTACCGTATCAAGATCTACTAGTCGTGGTTCAATTTCTGAATTCAAAGCTTGTGAAATAAAGGAAATTAATTGATGGGTAAGCGTCTTCCTCTGCTTTCCAGTGCTGTGACTCAATGATTCAAAATTAGGAATGGAGGAACTCAAGAGAAATTGTCTCTCAGGTTGACATCATGCAATAGAAGGAACCTCCTTAGATCACAAGTGTTGTTAAGTGTATAGGTATGCATATGCATACTATATTGTGATACAGTACGTCTTACTAAACAGAGTCAATAAATGTACTTACTAAAAATTGTACTTACTATTGACTAACATGTACTTACTAATGGTTGGATTCAATCTTAGAGGTCTTTTCCAACCTTAACAAGTCTGTGATTCTGTGACATTGCAGCTGCCTCAGTTTTGCCCAAATGAGACACAAATTAACTTTCTTCCAAAGACCTTTAGGTCTACATCTTATTTGCCTGCAGTGGTAATTCATTGCCATCATCTTCATCTTTAGTACAGGACCAGTACCCAGTATTCCAGTTTGACCTGAGCTATATTTGACTTCATTCTGTTTTTTTCTGATGACTGATCTGAGACAGTGTCCAGGCATGGCAGGAACAGAACATGCTGCAGGTAAGGTGAGGGAAGTGGACTTGAATTCTCTTGAGACTGAAGGAAGTATTTCTCCTTGTCTTCTGACCCTCTCACAAACTATGTAAAGAAACCTTATTTCCTGTCACTTTTTGCTTGTCTGATGGTGTTGCAGATGCTGTGGGAGGAGGTGTGGGGTGCAGTGGAAGTGGGATGCTGTGAGATTAAGCAGGTCAGCAAACACCTCCCCTTGTGCTTCTTTGCCTTTATCCACACTACAGAGCTGCAGCAGGAAAGGCCTTGCAGCAGAGGGGTGCCACTGGAATGGTTTTACCAGCTGCACTGCTTGACCACTGAGCACCCACCCATTCCACCCATGCAGGAGTAACTTGTGTTGGCACAGCCCATGTGGTGCACACCGGGTGCATGTGGGGCCTAAGAGTTTTGGGAAGCAGCCCACCTGAAGCCTGTCATGCTGAAGGCAGTATGTTGTCACCTCCAGCTTGCCTGGGAAAGGAACTGCTACCCTGGAAAAATCCATTTTGGTCAGCTTGGTCTGAAACTTGGCAGCAGAGCTGGTTCGAAGAGACGGCTTTTCCTTTGGCTTTGAGCTGAACCAGTACAGAAATATTGCAATGCAGTCTGCAGTGAACTGAATTGGTTGCTCTGAAAAAAAAGAGGAAAAGAAAGCTTTTCATGAATAATCCCTTCTGCTAAAAATTCAAATTCATGTTTCCTATTCCCTGGAGAGAGCCCTCGTCCTCAGGCTTCCTTGTTCATTTGGTGGTTCAGATATTTTATATGATATGAATTAAAATAAATTGCTCACTTGGTGGTTCAGGTTTTTTATAGGAAGTAAAATAACACTAGCAGAGAAGCCTGAGGACAATGTGCCCTGGAATAACCTACAGCCTAGCAGGTAAGGCAATCCTGAAATGCCAAGTCTCCATCTGCCTTGTCCTATTCCAACCCATTTGCTATGAGTGTTGACAGCCAGCAACAGTTGTGGTGATGTAACCCTGACAGTAGAAATACAGCTGGTTTGTGAAGCTATGCGGCAAATTTGATAGTGTGAAAATGTAGAACTGCTGGTTACGATTTCCTTAGTGCTTCTCTTGCATGCTTTTGTGCAAGTAGCAATGGCTGCTCACCTCCAAATAAAACTTCCACTCAGTGTATGAGGCTTATCACACTTGAGGTAGCAGAAATGATAGCTGCATACCTTGTGTTGAGACTCTATTTTTCCTACACACTTAACAGCATCATAAACCAGACAACCTTTTGCCTACAAGCTGGTCAAAGATCCACTGTTAACATGCATTCATTTTTTCGCAGTGAAGTGTCTGTGAATAAATATGTGTGGGTGTTTTGAGAGGCATTTCATAGTTCAGTGCTCCTGTGTGAACAAGACTGTGCCTGTCAGGTCAATGTGACTCTCCTATGATGTCTCCAAGAATAGCCTAAGCCCCTGCAGCCTGGCTGCTGCTGCCATGGCACTGCTGAGGGGCAGCCTGCAGGAAGCCCATGGATCCTGGGCTGTGCCTCCCCAGGTGAGGTGAAGGATGCCTCACTCGGGTGGTTACTGTGCTTCCTTCAGAGAGATGGCATGTGCCATTGCTCATGGATGGCTAAACAAAGCAAGGTAAGGGCTGCTTCTCTTTCCACCAGGAGGCTATTTCATAGCAGTGTCCCTGCCCCTACATCACTAACCTGTCCTTAAAAAAATAAAATGCTACCAGTAAAGAAAATGTGGTGCCAGTGATCCCGAGTGCATGCTGCAGAATAGGAAACTGCACTTGAGTTTGCTCCCTTGCAGGAACACCAGGCTGGGAGATGTGGACTTGGTGGGGAGCTGCTGTTACATCAACTACAGCTGGAAGCAGTGCAGAGCTTTCAGGCTTTCTGAATAGTCAAACTTCTAAAAATCTGGAGCAGGCTATGACCTTTCAACACCTGATATAGCTCTAATGATGTAAAACTGGCTCTTCTCTACTGCTATTTGCAGTCTGCTTAAAATTATTCCCTATGACCAGCCTGGGAAATAGCTCAATCAATCAAGTGATGTGGAAGGGAAAGCTGGACCCATGGATTGTTTTCTGAGTGTATTTTAGACCAGTTTGTCTTGTGTTAGAGTTTGTCTGCTACCAAGGCAATGCAGTTACATGTTTAAATTTTAGTGTTCGTAGCAAAGCCTTCTAATTATGATGCTAAGACTGTACTAAAACCGACAGCTATCCCAGCCTTTAAGTGTTTCTCTTGGCAATATATTGGTCTTTGTCCTCAAGAACTAAAATGTCAGACTAGACCAGGTCAGATGACCATCTGCTCTGGGTTCCAGTAGCCAACAACATAAGCTTGAAGGAGGTCAGAAGAGCAAGCAAGCATATAATGCTAATCCTCCTTGGAGTGTTTACTTCACTTCCAGTGCTTTGTAATTTCTTGAGAAGCAGCAGCAGCATCTCTGTAGCTCTCAGTGAATTTTTCTGCCATGCATTTGCCAAGGTGCTTTTAAACCCAAGTAAAATCCTGCCACTAATGGCTTCCTGGAGCAAGGAATTGCACAGCTTAATGCACAGTGGCAAAGTGTTGATCTAGTTCTCTTGGCACCAGCTATTTCTTGCCATTTAGACCTGGCATGGTTCTCAAAGACCTCACATGGCAACAGCCTTACAGACGCACGGGAGTGGCAAGCAGAATTCACTGTAGTTTACCATGATTTAATCTTCTTGACATAAACATTTGTCCAAGGAAAACTCTTTAGGGTACAAAATATCTACACAGATATTCATCTATCAGTTCATCTAAATATACAATGGCATTAATAACATTAACCTACTAATGTACGTGTTACATTTAAAAAAAATGAAAAATCAAAAATATCACAAATCCGCATGATAAAGACAACTGCATAATTAGAACATCAGTCTGGAATAACAATGATTTAATTCAATTTGTAATTTAATCCTGTGTAATTGTCAAGGAGTTCTAGGTACAAAAAAAAAAGAAGTGTATTTTCATTCCAGGCTCAACAGCACATTGGATTCTGCATTTTTGATATTTTGGGTCAGGAAGTGCCCACGAATTCAGTGCTTGCAGATGAATTTTCACCTCCCTTAAAAATTCAGGGATGTCTGAATGTACCATGCTCTGTTCCTTATTTCCTTCCCTGTGCACTTGCTACCAAGCTATCACTCTTTGTTCATCTACTCTTGGTAGAAAAAAAAATCTCATTCATCTAAACAAACTGACTTTAGGATAGTTTTTCATCGTGGTTGTGATAAACTTCGCACAAACTTTCCAGATAAATTTCAGTGATGGCAGTGAGGGCTGTTGGAAAGGGGTGTATGGGAGATGGAAAAATGTTACCCTGGATGTTTAAAATAGGAGGGAAAAGGCATGAGATTTTTCCCTAAATTTCTGCAGTGTTTTTGATATGTACCTGTAAAGCATGAACCCATGTAAAAGCCCCCTGTAAAGCCCCATGTTTTCCTTTCCAGAATAAAGAGAGGGTGCTCTGTAGATTTACACTATAAACCGAGTGTTTTGAGCTGTGACTGGTGCCTAGGTATCCCAGTATCCCATTTTCCCCCTATTCCGAGTCTGTGATTCCATAACATAACATAACATAAAAGTTCAACAGCATTAACTGCAAAGCAACTGCTCTGAGCTTTGTTTCACATTTTCTGCACTTGTTTCTTGGTCCAGTTAAGCTCTGTCTTGTTCAGTATCTGCCTCCCTGACAGGCAGTGATGGCAAGTGTCACACTATGCACATCCGCACATGACATTTAGCAAGAACTCGGAGCATCCATGGAGAAACTCAAGGGGACTGAAGTCACTGATGGGGACAAGAGTAGCGCGTTTTGACAGGAGATTGCTACTGTGACTGTGGGAGAAAAGACAGGTCGGTAGAAGCTCCATCCCAGGACAGTCAGGCAGATGGAAGGCTGGGAGGTGCCCGGACCTGGGGGCACTCGCGGGGATCGCACGGAGCACAGGGACCCTCCCTGGCTCCTTCCCGGAGCTCCCTGCCCGCCTCCTCCAGCAGCGAGGGGACGGCAACACCGCGGGCTGCCCGGGAGAGGGCACTGCTGCCCTGCTTTTGGGACAACCCGAACCTTCCTAACGGAGTACAAAAGCCCTTTCAGGGCGCTCTAGCCAAAGCCGAGCAGCGGGGAGAGCCCACGGGGGTGATGAGAGGCGCGCTCGGGTGGTTGTGCTGCACCCTGGGTGTGACAGGAGCCACTGCTGCGCTGGGCGTTCAGGGCAGCATTGGCTCTGACGGAGCAGCTCCCTGAGCCGTGGGTGCACAGAGCTCTGCGAGTGAAACGTGTGCGATCCAAAGGGAGAACGCTGCTTCCGCTGCAAAAAAGAACAAGCCGCAAACCAGAATGTCCAGACTCGGAAGGCAGAGAGACCAAGTGCTGAAATACCAGAATCAAATGCTTGAAAGCGTACAATTCAGAAATTCTTGTTTACAACTGAGACGAAAATAAACCATTTAACACTGGTGTGTAACAGGCCTGGTGAACTCGTTTGTACGGCAGCACTTCTGTCTGAGGCAAACTGCGTAACTGATGTGGTACTCTCCATCCTGCACCAAAGGACAACCTTTTCATTAGCAAAATAGATGTTTATTTTTAAAAAGGCAGAATACTTCCACTTCGTGAGAGCTGTAGGACTGTTTAAGTGGGGTAATTTATTACACAATACAGGTGTTCTGTACAGCCAGTAAGAATTAACTGCTTTGCATAACAAGAATTCCCATAGGAAACATAATGAGCATAACAAAGTATATTGGAAACAAAAGGGTGCACTTAAGGAAAAAGACTAGAAACTGAAGTATAAAAAGTGAAAGAGTAAGCCAGTTTTGTCTCATTTTCTCCACAGGTAATAATTTGAATTCTGATACAAAGGCAGAGAAATACATGTATAAAAATCTTTGTACAAATTTTAAAAAGCATACATCAGACTGGAAGCACAAAAATGTTACAAAAGAGAGACCAAATATCATCTTCTGATGTACCAATACCATCTGAAGCCTGTTTACCTATTCTTTACATTTTTATCTCTTTTTGTTAGGCCAAAGTAGCAATCACAAAATACCAAAGACTCAATGTACCACAACTCAGGCTCAAAAGTCAACAGTACCTCAGTATTGTGATGAAATCTTACTGAGACACACGGACCTGGGCCAAGTGTGCATTCACTCTCCTACAAGCTCACTTCCCTCAGGTTTATTCCAAATCTAGAACTGTCTCCCCTGCACATTACCCAAGCAATCTCAAAGAGCTTATAGTAAAGACTTCCCTGTTCCCTCTTAAACAAAACCAAGAGGGAATGTTTTATTAACAGCTAAAGGAAGATAAGATTGATTCCTGGTCTGCAGCTAAAAAAGATTTATGGGTTATTATTGATTTTTTTCCCTGCTCCTCAGCAAAGCAGCTCAGTAAGTACCTATAGCTGCTGAGATTCCCCAGAAGAATGCTTTGGTGCACTGTGTTCAGACAGCTCATACAAAGGCTTTTACTACCTGCTGCCTTTCTTTTTTAACATCTTTGAGTTTTTCCTTGGTTCAGTCTCCCCTTCATGTGAACTCTGTGACATCTCTCTGAAAGAATAAATAAGAAAAAGAAAACAAAATGGCAGACAGTTTTTAAAATGCTGTACTTCCCTCTCAAACTAAATTAATTTTGGTACAAGAAAGGTGCATGCTGTATAACTTCTGCACTCACTGGTTTCAGCTGCCTCTGTTGAGGCTGTCAAAACCAAGTTGCAAAAAGATAAACGTTCCTTTGTTGGGTCCCTGCTCCCTACACACGTATCCCTTGCTGGCTGTGGGAAAGGAGTGTGTGAAAAGGGTTGATGCCATCAGGGAAAGGAGCCATCTCCTGAAGTCAGTCCCAGGCTGAGGTCACTCAGGGGATAAATACTTTTCCCCAAAGGCCTGTGGCTCCTGAGAACCAACTGTTTGCTTTGCCTGTCAGCAGGATTTTCTCTGCTCAATATATCAAGCCCCAGAGACCAGCTGGGTGGTTTGATCTGCCCGTAGTAATCAGCTGGCATCTTTCAGGTTTGTAGCCATTTCTTCTCCTCTAGTTAGCACCCCAGCACAAGCCAACTGAAACATCTATCAAGAAAATCATTGTTAGAGCTGCTACCCTCATCAGCCAAAGACTGGCGCTTGCCTTTGTTCCTGAAATAAAAGTGGAAGTTGAAAGCCTAAATACCACAGACCATATTTTGGTTGCTACATTTCAGCCTAGTGCCATTGAATTCACTTGTCTCTGCTGATTTATGCTGTCTGTGACTCAGGTTTAAAAAAAACTAAATAAAGGAAATTTGGAAACAGTATTTCTCATTTCCCTACCTTTAATCAAAGTTATTTATAAAATACAGAGCAGCACAGACAAGCAAACACAGATGAATTTGCTAACTTTAAAAAAGATTATGGGGGAAAAAAGGTTAAGTACATGTGAGAAGTAAATATTAAAGAAGCTCAGCTAGTGCAGGCATTATGTTTTGAGTTTGATTGATGTACTTCCTTATGAAGTAGATTTTGCAGTTTTTGTATTAAAGAAAGGATTTTTTTATAAATGGTTTTTCACATACCATGTTTTTTGTCTCTAATGTACCTGCATAAGTCAGAAGTCATTCCAAGGGGCTCTTGAATATTTTCACGAGAATCATCTTTTTCTCCTGATTTGGGTGACTGGAAGGTCTGCCTTTTGCAAATCTTTTTTTCACCTGAATTGCCAAATGCATGTGGATTGAAAAAAAAAAGATCACATGTAGTAAAGCTTGTTTGGTTTTGATTAACCTAAAGCAAAAGAATACACTCTAATGCTTCATACATACCTATTATTCCAAGGAAATCACTCCACTTTACATTAGACTAGCATACTGCTCTTTGTACCATTGGTTAGTTCTCACACAGCAGACCCTGACCTTCCACACTAGCTGAACACTGAAGTAAGATTCCATGTGGTGCAACAGTTGAAAGCCCTATCATATATTTTCTTAGCAAGTAACTGAAAATGGCTTTTTATTACCACTAAACAGAAGAAAAGCCAGTTCATATTTTCAAGTGATTTGAATCAGAACAACATGATGTTAGAAATTCACTGCTTTCAGGGCCCTGAACTAAGCTTCCACGTGTCTGTGTGGTCATGGTGCCTACCAGGGCAAACATTTCTGCACACTTGAGAAACAACAACTGGGGAGAGAGACTTCAAAATTGTGCAGGTGAGTGAGCTGCTTTCCCCTTTCAGGCACCCATCTTGCCTTTCAACATCTTTCAAATATAATGCCATATGTTTCATTCTGATAATGACAGAAAGATTGCACGGCTCAAAGGATGACACTGTATCTGAAATGAGGACTAGGAAACACAACTGCCATTCTAAAAATTTGTCTCTAAGTAGCTCTTGAAGAATGAACTAGTATAATTTGTTAAAACTACAGTAAATTCATAAAAATAGATCAAGCTTCCTGATTCAGTAAGACTGTACTTTTGAGTATGTGTGTGGGAAGGCAATTCGTCCATTCTACCAGGAGAATGAAAGATGAGTGATTCAACCCTGATGTCCTCCCAAGGGTTTAGTAATTGAGGTGAACAGAGTTGTTTCTAAAGGACATGACAAAGACATGAAAAATGTTTTGGTTTCAGCAGGGCAAAGCCTTACCTAAGTGGACACAATGTGATCTATTGGTTAAAGGCTGCTCTGGAGTGAGGAAAGGTGACACTTGTTTGTGGCTGTGCTGCTGGAGAACTGGGTGACCTTGAAAAGTTCCATTACTTTTCTACATCCCAATTAGGGAAACGGCACTGATGAAAAATCTCCCCTGAAGCTCCAAGGTGTTATACAGCAAAATCTGCACTGATATGTGGAACTATGTGGGTTTTTTTAAACAATTCAGGATAGTACCAACCTGCTGGCTTGTTCCTTTTGGAAGGCTTCTTCTTCACAGTCAGTGGAACTCGGGTCAGCACAGCCAACTCACTCACAAAGTCCTGCTCTGCTTCCTGCACACAAGGACAAAGCAGCAATCATTCAACACAACACAGCTCAGCTCTGGGTTGTGTTATTCTACATGTGGCATGACAAAACAGGCATGTCACTGCAGAAACACAGCAAACTCTGGCCAGCATCAGGAAAGTGCTCCTACAAGACAGTGGTGAATGTTAGCACTGATTTCAACTAGGGCAGCAAAGAGACCCCTACAATCTGTCTCATGTTTTGCCACTGAATGCTTCAGATCCATAAACCATTTTACCCTGATTTACCCTTAGCTGATTCTCCAACTCTGTTTCTAGGTGGTGCAATCCCAGCAGCTTCTGTTTCAGAGACTCCAGACGAATTTGTTGCTGCAGTTCAAACTGAGCCAAAATCTTCTTCTGCTGTAGTACTATCCTGCTCAAGAGAAATGTAAATGTGCAGATGTTGATCAGTGCAAGGGGGAAATACAATCCTGTCCAAGTCTACTTAGAAGATTTTGTAGACAGAAAGGCTCATTAACAGTATTGGACCAGCCAGCTTCTGCTGGGACCAAAAATTTTGTGGTAGATTTTTAGACTTACTTATTTTAATAACCTGCCTTGGCTGTCCATAGGATACAAGGTCCTTTTGGAGATAGGAATTACAGGAGTGTGGAGTGTCCATGCCTGGACTTTGGGAGCTGGAATTCAGCTCTAAAGTTGAAGTCTGCTTTCAAAACCACTGTATGTTTCTAGGGCCAGTTTTACTGTCTGCTTGCCAAAGGGACAAGCTGTTCAAAGATCAGGTATGAGGATAAGGGATTAAGAATTAGGCATTTCATCCAGGGCTCTTCAGTACCAGACTGAGCTATAAACATGGTAATTCAAAACTTGGCAACTAAAAGCATTAACAACTGTATTATTCACTTGTTTTACTTTTCTGGTTAAGGATTATTACTAATACAGTAAAACCTGAATGGCTGTAACTTTGCTGCATCTGTATTTCTTCTGTTTTCTTGCCTGATCTACCTTAAAGCAATGCTGTCAATCACCCATCAAATTCCTCAGGGAAGGAGGTAACACAAATTGTTTCTGACATTTACACTTAATGAAGCTGCTATTGTAATGGTCACTGCTTACACAGGTTACCTTTCAAAATTTGTTGTTTGAACTCACACTCATAACCTTGCACCAAGGGCAGAAAGAAATAAAACAATAAAACAATGTCAAGTTTATAGGACTTAGACAAGTTAATATAAACTTCGCCATTAATTTACAAAGGACTGGACCATAAAAGAAATCATAATGGCAGCAGGAAAACAGGTTTGATTACTGATGGTTATGAGATCAGCTTAGATGCTGAGTAGTTACATTCTTCAATACCACACTTCTGCTTGTGGGAAGGCAAATTTTGTTGTATTTTGTTTTAATATACTAGAATAGATTACAGGAGAAAAAAAAATGAGACAAAAGCTAGAAGTGAATTTATACATCAGAATAAACAATAAATTTGATAATGAATATCTAACAGATCTTTTATGAAACCCTTTATTACATAAATCCATTTTTACACTAATTCAAAGGGGGATGAAAAAGTGGGCAATGATTTCTTTCAATTTACAAGAAACAGAACGTCTAAAGAAAGATTTAACCTCTTTACAATGTCAAAATTACAGATGCTGTATTTTTCTGGATAATAAACCAAGACTAAAGACATAAAATGATTACAAAAATGTATCATGTACATGACAAGCCACAGAGCTTTTTATGACAACTTACTCCTTTTTAATTGCAGTGCTTTTCATCTGGACTTTAAGTTTCATAAAATCAGTAATTAATTAAATATTATTTTTATTTAGCTAACATTTGAGGGATTCCACTCTAAATTTAGTGCAAGTAACCTTGATTGTCCAAGGCATTCACTGAAGCCTTCATGCCATTTTGAGTATTTTTTGGGCTTCAAACATTTTCTCTTCATTATGCTATATGTTTTCTCCACAGCAAACTAACAAACACTTTTGATGTTCAAAGTATAAAGGATAGTAATGTAATGAATTAGACAGCATTGGTTCCCAACCTACATTTATGTTAAATTTCTTTTAAAATTTGGCATATGTTTTGGCATTGTATTTCATTCTCTTTTCAAACTGCCTAAGTATAGTTCTTCAATCTGTAACTAACGACCATCAAAAAGTTAATTTAATAATAAAGTAATTCTCTGAGATCAAAGGGCAAACATCGTTTGGAAACAGATATTTCTTTTCCATCAAAGACAAGTATAAAATGCAAACTCAAGACATTTATTCAGCTAGACATTTATGTAGATCTGCAATCACTCACAAAGTTTAAATAGACAGCAATGCTGCTGCCTGGTCTAACCTTTGGTGGACCGTGGATGACACATTTAGGAGGCATTTGGTGGGTTTTTCTTTCAATGCCAGTTCATTCTCTTTATTCTTCAGTCTGATCCTTTCATTTCTCTCTGCTGAAATAATTATTTTTGTAAAATTTTCTGCTCAAAATTAAAAACTCTGAGTTGTGACAACCTTCATCACAAATTAATCCTGGTTCTAGGTAGTCTTTCCAAAGTTACTGCTCCTTAGGGATATCAAGTCCTTCTTACACACTCTGCCACTGTGATCTGTTGCATAGAGAATACTTTGTGCATCATTTAGCTGAGATGGGAATGCCACTGAATTCCTACTCCACCTACTTCTCCCACTAGGCTAACTGATTAACATGGAATTCAAAGCAGAAATTTTCTAAAAAGACCTTGATGCCTTAAGCAAGAACTGTATTATATAAACAAAAAATGCAATATAAAGAAAACCCCCACTCAGAGGTGACTTATTCCTGGGAATGCCCAGCTTCACAAGATGTTCCCTCAATTGACAGCAAACTATTCTGGTTACTTTTGCAAATGCTCACACCCTGTGACTGAGTGCTTATCTGCTGAGCAGGCTCCTGACTCTTGGCCCTGAAGTCCTGC
Source organism: Ifrita kowaldi (assembly GCA_013398055.1). Lineage (NCBI taxonomy): Eukaryota > Metazoa > Chordata > Aves > Passeriformes > Cinclosomatidae > Ifrita > Ifrita kowaldi. The sequence goes on from VZRS01012338.1 coordinate 313,707, forward strand.
CTGGCAGCAAGGCTTGGGCACATCTGACAGACAGGACCTCACACCACTGCTTTTAAATAAAACAGAAGGGGAGAGATGGATGGGTATGTAACAGATCAGGGGACATAACCTTCATCTGGGGAGCATCCAACCTTTTCTGAGCATTCAGAGAGGCTGACAGGCACCTTTCTTACCAACTGCACCATCAGGGAGCAGCTATTGAATGTACTCTGGGCTGGGCTGGGCTGGCTGTGGGAGGGGAGGTACTCTCCACCTTTTCTTCCTGCGGTTGTGCCAGGCAGACTAAATTCAGATTTACTAGGCCAAGGGATGTTAGAAAAGCAAAATCTTCTAGCCTAACATTAAGCACAGTCACTGGGAGAGAGAATTGTCTTACAGTTGTCAATATCGTACGAACCTTGTAAGGATTTCAGATGTTGAAGCTTTTTCCCTTCATAACTTTCTGTGATTTTTCCTAATTGCTGGTAGTAGTTTTGCACCAGTCTATTGATATTATTGCTGGTCCCATACACACTTTCGACAGCAGATTCCACCAGTCTCTCCTGTATCACACAGTACAAATCAAATTTCATTTTCCACACCCAAAAGTGTTTTGATCTGTTTAAAAAACGCCATACCTAATTTGGTATGTGCACACAAAATTGTGAATTTAAAATGTGGCTTTAAGAATGTGGCATACTGAGATACTGAAAACCATGCAACATTTCAACATGAAAAATTGCAGCAAAATGTTTCTCATTTACCTCATCTCCATCTGGGAAGGGGCCATTCCCCTATCCATTCAATCTCTACAGCCCATTTTAACAGTCAGCCCAACTGCCAGAAAAGCAAGCTAATATATGTGCAGCTCTACTGTGACTTTCCATTACACAGAAAATCCAAATATTTACTTTGGAAAAAAATTAATAATCTATGAAGTAAGTTTTAATTTTGGTTTTATTTTATTATTTATCTATGAATTAATATTAAGCTGTTAGTATAAAAACACTACTAATTAGTCATAAAACCTTTATCAATAGATAACCATCTCAATTTCCTTCTTCTTTTTGTTATTCGCTACCATCAAAAGTTCTCACAATTTTTTTCCTGTTCCAGTGTTAGACTTAATAAAACCTGTTTTGGCTGCTGTAGTAAATACTGTACTGCTACGTAAGTGTTAGCTTGTAAATACTTTGCAAGTTATGCTCAATTTCAACACAGGTCCTAATGGTTTTCTCCTCATACTTCCAGGCATAGGATAAGTCATACATGAAATTGCTTTCCATCTGTGCAAAGTAGCCCTTGTTTTGTTTGTAAAGCTGCTCTTGACCATTTCCATACCTTGAAGTCCTGTCCATCATCTGAACTCTTTTTTTCAGCTTCCCCTCGGGCATGCTGCAGCAGTGTCTGCCCAATCACCTGCTCCATGTGCTGCTGAAGAAATTGAAGAGCTTCTTGGATTTCTGTGACCAGCTGCTGGTGAAATTCTAAATTGGTTTCTTGTGTTTCTTCCTCAAGCTTCTCCTCCTCTTCACGAATGTGGGACTCCTGGTAATCAGACAATAAGATAGCACTGCCATTTAAGTATGTTAACAATTGTAGCCAGCTTCACTTTGAAAGCCCTGCACCCATTCAGAATACTACAGTTTTAATAATTATAATAATATAATTTACAGTGGAAATTTGTAGTCATTTAACTCATCTGTCTTTGCAACAGAACTATAGCCTCTGTCAGGATACGTACAGTAAAGGTTGCATCCTGTCCCATCAGTGATGTATTCACATGCATGTGAAATATCCTGAGTCCAGTAAGGGATAATCGTGGATGACTCAATAAACTGCACAGAAGCAAGGCAGGTGTAGTTATGCAACAGGAACACTTGTGCAATTTGTGTGACCTACCTGAGAAAAACCTGCTTTATAGGCACTTGGGAGTACCAATAGCCTTGGGAGTACCAACGGCCCTTGGGACAGGTCATGAATGTGTGTAATAGCCCTTGAAAACCATTTGTACAGCATCCTCTGGTGGTGAGTTCTAAAGCTTCTCCACACATTCCATAATTTTGAACTAGTTACATCTAGTTACTGGTTCCATCTAGTAACTCTGCTAGGTGCTCTCTTCTCTCATTAGAAACATGTGAAAAATTGTCCTCTATTCACATATTTGATGTCAGTTTTAAAACCTATGATACCAGAAGACACCTATTTTTTAGGTTGAAGAGTTCAAGTCCTTTGAGGTCTTTAGACCATCCCTGCCTCCATTTTCTCTGCTTCTTTTTAAATCCACTTTTCCTCTAAACTCTCTTTAGTGAACAGTAGTATCTGCTTACAAGCATGGCCTGTTCTATCATATGACTCTGTCATGCAGCAGTCTGCCATAGATGCCCTCTGCTGTGTTGCTGATGCTCTTCTTGTATTTACATATTCAGCTAATCCTAAATAACATTAAAATATTCTGGGAGATTTGATAGTACCTATTTGATGCCCTCTTTGAAATAAGAAATGCAAGTAGAAAAAGAACATTCATCTGTAGAAATGTTCTTATTAATGCTGGGTTGTTCTGACATGTTATATTTATAGCTCAGACATATGTTTTTGAGGTTTTCTACAAAGCTGGAATGTCATTAAATTGTTTCTCCTTTTTTTTAGAGACCCAATGTCATGTGATTATGCTCAAGTTAGGATTCATTACAGTCATTTTACATTCTGTATGAAATCAATGGATAGATGTGTCATAGTCCACCAGTATAAAACTGGCCCAAGGAAAAACTAAGCTTAGGTAAAACAACAAAGTATGTCTAAAAATCTGGTTGGGTATCTGTAAATTAACCTTTTCCTTAACTCCTTATAGATTTGTTCTAGTTTTGGAGGTTGTTTGTAACATGTTTTGTCTCTCTTGACTTTACACAATTCCACACCTGTGCCCTACTTTTCCAGCAGCAAGGATCTTTTATGTGTATTTTTAGGCACTTCCTTGTGAGATGGGTTTTAGCAGGACTTGGAAATAGGCTGTAATGGAGAGAGGCCAAAGGAACACTAATACCTGGGGACATTTCATTTCCATTAGGGAACACAGTGATTACATCAATTAACATCTCCATGTGAGCTAAGCAAGAGGGACTAGTGGAAAGCACGAGGAATGCAGTGATATGCATTTCTATTTCATTATTTTATATTTTATTTCTTCTGAAGGTGAATGAGGTTTTTAAGATTTTCAAAATCAACAGAAACTGCTTCAATTGACATTTCTCAAATATGAAAATGGCAGGACACAGATTTTCCTTATTCCTCTTCCACATGGAGATTGAGGGTTTGCATTATGCAAATCAAAATTAGAGGGATACAAAATTTTATCTCTCGGCTAATTACACAGCAACAGCATGGAGCATAGAGCTGCAATGTGTTTGATGGGTTCAACCCACTTGTGCAGCAGCAGTGGGTTGGGCAGGGACTATCACTGACACCTGTTGGGAGGGTTGTCTGAGGCTGAAGCATGAAATGTGGTGTTGTTCTACATAAATATCCAATGTAGGTAATTAAATAACCAACAACCCTCAATAGATCAACACTAAAAACCAGTCACAAACAGATGTGAAAGTGACCTATGGGAGTATCATGTCTAAAAATACCTTAAACTTTCTTTTGTCTTCTTGTCCTTCAGTAACCAGATAATTTGGAAGGATTGGGAACAGATGCTGAGCTTCTTATGGACAGATAAAGAGAAAAAAGAATGAAAAATTATGAGAGTGTAGAAGGATTTGGTGTGGTAGGAGTAAGAATTTCTCCTAATGCTCAAGCAAGTGCTTCTCAAGTGCATATTATGATCCCCAGCAGAATTAGGAGTTTCTCTTATCCCGAAGCAGTAGCTTTGCAGAAGTCCTTTATATATGTTGGCATCCTTGCCTTCTTGCATTACTATTTTCATATAAACAAACCGCTAAATAAACTTGCTATGATACACAAATCACAGATGGCTATACACTAGATAAAGTATCAGCCATTTTAAAATGTCTGCCCAAACTACAACAGGCACACTCAGGGAACTCCTATGCCAGCAAAGGGCACATTTTGGACAGAGAACATTTTTCTTTCTCCTTGGAGCTTGAACCTTTTTCTTTTTTTTCTGGTTTAGATCTTCCATGGCTACTTCTAATGCCAAATATCACAGCATATGAGACCTCTGGAGACAACCCACCTGAACACTGTACCTACCACTGCCTTCTGTAACTGCCACTGGTCCTCATCTTGGCACAGGGAGGATCCCTTCTGCAGGGTATGCTGCTCTCTCAGCTCCTGAAGAGAGCTCTTCTTTCTGGACAGTCTCATGCGTGCCAGGGCTGCCATTCCAGCTCTTCGGAAGGTTAACCTTCTGAGTACTGAACACAGCAGAAGGCGGTGTTTTTGCAATATATAGCTAACAGACCTGTAAAAAGGACCATTAAAAATCCATCAGTGAAGCTGCCTGCTGGTTTGGCACACCTGTGTTCAGCGAAGTCATTGCTCAAAGGTGACAAGAGTTATTCTTCACTCTGTGCCATGTCTTTTTGTACAAAGCATGGCTTGGAAAGCTGCTCAGGTGTAAAGAATGGGAATTGCTGTGTTACACTTCAAGTTCTGTCACACTGAAGTGAAATTAAAATGAAAACAGAAATAAAATAGTTAAATAACCATTGATAAGCTGCTGGAGTGAACATTTTATTTTGCAGAAAATGCAACTCCAGTGTGACATAGGGAGTGCAGAGAGAGGCTGGTTCAAGACTAGAAACCACTCACAAACACAGCAGATAAAGCACACCAGCGACAAATCACATAAGACAATTTTTTCTACTTTCCAGGAGTCGTGATATGCCTGCTCTTTTTAAATCTGCTTTTGATACTCAGACAAAAAACTAGAGCAATTACCTCTCTGTCTGAAGGTGCTGATAATCCTTCAACACTACTTTCCCCAATTTAATGTACACAAGTTCTATCTGGGCATGCAACAACGAAGTTTTACCCCACTGCTCATTGATGAAACTGTGCTTACTCATTACTGAGGCATCCTAGTCTGCTTACGACACCTTGAATTATCTTCTCTTGTTTCTCAGACAGGTGCTTTTGCATTACAGCAGACAGAGCATATTCCGTTATCCAGAGCTAAAAGGGGAAAGAATTATAAGATACTCTGATTTCAGTCAGTCACTGCATTAAGAAACAAGGGTTTATTTTGCTAAAAAAATCATCTCCTGTTTTCAAAAACAAACTCATGCTGAATTAAAATTACTCTACTTAGGAATATTTTTTTCAATTACCAAAATCTTAAACAAAACTCACTGAAAAGAAAAGCTTTGCACTGGTTTGGATCAGCCCTGTGCTATGTCTCCTACAGGTTTTTTGGTTTCAGCAACAGATGAACAAGAAAAAAACCAATATGGCACAAAATACTGCATCGACTCTTATCAGCAGGTTGCAGTAGGCTTTTTATTTGTTTTTTTCTTTTCACTAGTAGAGAATGTAGTTTTTATTTTCAATGAATAAAACAAAGATATCACCTTCCATCACACTTTTGTCATAGTACACAGTGCTAATAGTTGGAAATGGAGATTACATGATTGGGTAACTATATGGACTGTAAGTTCACAGCTCCTTCAGCACGATATATAGATCGAAGATAAATGAGTTTTGATGGATTTGCTATTAGACTGTAAACTTTTGGAGATATGGACTTAAGATTTTGTTTAGTACATTTCCAGAATTTAAGGAATAGTAAGTCATAAGCTGAAATATTTGCAAGGCTCAAACTCTTACTGTAAGATGAAGAGTATATTTTAGGCTACTGACAGCTGAATAAAAGCAGGTTGCCTGCTGATGTATCCAGAGCCCTTAATTAAATATAATAGCCAGGGTGTCTGACAGTTTCACTTTGTGTTCCAGCATCATTCAGAACACGATGGACTAAATTTTCAATTATTTCAGACAGGTAGGTTTCACTGGATCAGTATGTCCAGTAAAGGATTAGATGTTGTCCTAGTTGCAGTAGGGGGTGAAGCTTAGCGCGGTGTGGGCGCATCCAGGTTGTTATTCTACACCACCCACATCACACCCGTGGGAGTGGTTTGGGGGTGAAAATGAGCACACTGCCAGAAGTGGGCACCATTTTGCCTCTCTCTCTCCAGCAGGAAGGTGTCGGCATTACCCCTGCGGATCCAGCCCCTGGCGGCACCCCTGCTTCCCCTCCTGTTTTCTCCGGAACGTGGCTGCAGGACGTGGTGCTGCAAGGACAAGGGCAGCAACGCCCACCACCAGCAGTGCTGAACCGACAGCGCCGGTGTAGCGGCGGCCACGGGGAAAGGACTGCTGGGGTTGAACCCCAGTCCAGGTGAGGGGAGCCCTGCTGGCAACAGCTGAGCTGAGCCTAGGCCAGTTGAGCTGCAAGGAGGTGGCAGAATGGTTGGAGAAGAGGCAACGACCTGCAGGACCACCTCCAGCGCAGCGGGGTGGGAGAAACAGCAGTACAGGCACCTGTGCAGAACTGAGCCCAGCGGAGCGGCGGCACAGCCTGACTCAGGGGATTTATTTGTCACTGGCTTTCATTGTTTCAGGCTGGGGGGTGTGGGAAATGTTAGCCGTGGCAGTTACCTTGCCATCCTGCCTTTGTTCCCGATGGCCACCTGGGCGGGAATGATTGCCATATTACCTTTGTCTGGGGAAGCCAAGTGGACATGACCTATGGGAAGCATCTGCCATCTGCTTTTTTCTTCCCGGTGGTGAACACCTTTCTGCTGGGTAAAACACCTCTTTTTTTTATACCTTTGCTATTAATATTGCTGTTATTTTTGTGCATTTCTTATTCCATGGCTTTGTGCTTTCAGTAAGTTGTTATTTCAACCCATAGTCTCTGCTTTTGCCACTCCCTTACCAGAACAGGCAGGGGAAGGGGAGTGGCTCATTTGGAGTTTTATTTCCATCTGGTGCTAAAACCAGCACAAATGTATAATTGCACAATTGTTAGTGTTAGAAATTAGGAGTGGTACTGGGCCTCCTTGCTGGATATGAGTCTTTCCCTGGGGAAGCAGTGATCTGTGCAGGAGGAAGACTTTCTCTGTGAGCATAGAATGAACTCCCCTGGGAAGTGCAGAACATCAGAAACCTCATCATCTTGGGCTTCAAAATAAAAACGTATTTCTTTCATGGCTAGCGCCTTCTCTGTAGTATACACAGTGACACATCTGACTGACCTCTCTCCATGTAGAAAACCTTACCAAAACACATGTTCCTGAGCAGGATGCCTGAATAGGATGGGCAGGCAGTCAACAACCAGTGACAGATGGGACGAGTGCAGCTGAGCATGAGAAGCACAGCCGGAAGTCTGCATGGCACCAGAGACCCACTAGGCTGCTCTCGGCAAGAGCCTCAGGTGTACCTGTGTAGACAGATCTCAACTGATCTGAGTCTAGGTGAGTCTGATAATCACAGAGCACGGCTGAGCACAGTGTCTTCTCTGATTGCATGCTGCAAGCATCAAATTACTGTCTATCAGGTCTCCAGGTACCATCATGACAGACGGCAAAGACTTGCTTGAAGTAATAATTGTATCAGCATTTCCCTTTAGCAGCTCTGTGGATGTGGCTTCTAGTGCACCTTTCTGCACACACCTTGTAGATCCATTACATTGTGTACTTCAATGTCTCTTTCAGCAGTTAAAAGAAAGTCTGAAAATGACCTTCTACTTTCCAGAAGTATTTTTATTTCCAGTGAGAGACTGGCTGTGGTTCAGATGTGGGTTTCCATCATTTTTGGAGACCTGATTCCTGAGAGTTCACTGAGAAGTTGTTCTTGAAGGGCAAGTCAAACAGCATGAGGGTATATATCACCAAGAGACAGAAGGCAGGAGATGATATCTGGATTACATTTGGAATGGTAAATGATATAATATTGCAGCCAAGAACCTGAAATATAACACCTCACTTGCTATCAGTATATCCTATCCAAAAAGGCACTCAGTGACAACAATGACGGTGCTTCTTGCAATTGTTCTTTACTTCTGTTTATGAAGAAACAGCCTAGTTCTGTAGTAGTGAAGAGTTTCTTCTAAAGAATGAGTCACCTTTTCCATTAAGAGTGCATTTGAGGTAATCTGTATGCAGAATTTATAAAATGTCTCTGCACCTCCCTGAGACCAGTGGGAAACTGAGAATACAGCAGAAATTCTTCCAGCACAGTTATTAAACTGAACAGTAAAAGTACCTCAGTCGTTTAAGTAGTAAGAGAACAAGAGGAAAGGAGAGGGATTATTACATATTTATGATGAGATGATAAATAAGGAAGACTGAGAATTAAACCAAATACTAAAACAGTGTTTTGTCTCAAAAAGGCCATTAGGAAGATGATCAAGATGGAAAGGATCAGCTGGAATAAACAGAATATTGTATGTTTTATTGGAAGTAACACTCAGGCAGCTCACTGGGATGGGCTGGCAGAGCTGGGTATTTTCCACCTCCATAATACATGAAGACCTCACACACACAGGCAGAAATGCGACAGCAAAGATTTTCTGGGAATGTTGAGGCTACTGGCTTGGGGCTGAAAACCAGCAAAACAGAGACAACTACTTTTTCAGGCCAGATGGCAAGGTCAGGCTGTGTGCTTGCACTGGTATTCCAATGCTGCGTCAAGTCACCAGGCATGTCTCCAAGCTTTCCTATTCTTGGAAATAGCCTTACTTTGCTCAAAGACAAGTCGTAAGGAGGGGACAAACTCATGCTGTTGCACAGACTTAGTGACTGGAACAGAGCTCAGGCTCTCTGACTCCTGCATTCAACCAATAAAACCAGTAAAGTATGGTAAATGGGGAGTAAAGCTCTAAGGAATGTCTGGCTTCTTAAAGTGTTATTCCAATCACTATGGAAAAATAAACCAGAGAAAGTGATAAAATGCCATGTCAAAACTGGTAAGCAGATGCCAGTTCAGCTTTCTGGGTGTCAAGCAATGATGTGGGAATGGATGGAAATCTCATCCCATTTTTATTCTGTAAGCTTCCGTGTATTTTGCTTTTTGGTCACAAGTCCATTATAAGACCTTCTGAAGCACTGCTGAAGTTAAGTATTACTCTCTGGCAATAAAGGTGAGGAATATGACTCTCATTTCTGTTTTGACATCTTTAGCACAGATTGTTCAGGGAATGAAAGGAAAGTGATTTCTCCATCCCAGCCTGTAGATGGGGTGCGATGCCCACTGACTGCCAAGTGAGTCTCAGCCTGGTGCAGGAGGCTGCTCCCTGAAACTGCTCTCTACAGACAACATGAGCTACGGACTATGTGGGAAAATGCTCAAAATTTATTTTCATTAGTCATTCATTCCCATTTGCCTCACTCATATTCTCAAGCCTATAAAGCAAAGTCATATATGAAACTGATTTTTTTCTTTTCAGTTGTAAAAGTGATTCTTTTCCCCCAAAGGACATCATATTCCAGACATGTATAAATGCTAGGAAAGATCATCTAAAAAAAAGGTGGTTTGAGTAAAAAGGAAAAATGTCTTTCAGAGCCACCTTGAAAAGCACACATAAATACCCTGGTGAAAAGTCTTCTGGTGTTAAGACTTCCCAAGCCTATAAAGCAGGTGACTGTGTAACTCTCAGCATAGCACATTTATCAAGAGGCAAATGAAAGACATATCTCCTGCTGCAAAATGCCTGACAATTTAAAAGGCCTGTCAATATGACTGTTGATTTATGGATCTTTTGTCACAGTCAGCACTCTAACATCTATGGGATCTCCCAAATGACATAATCACCTGTCACAAGTGTCCAATCTCTCTTTTTCTTACGGTGGAAACCAAGTGTTCCTTTTGGTAGGACACAAGTGTCAGTTTATTGCTTAAATCTTCATGCTGCTGTGTTTATACTAGGAAAGGGACAAGAAATGCACTTTGCATTTGAACATAGTATAATGGATTGTGATGTTTTTCAGACTCATGAAAATTTGCCAGCCTAGCTTTGGTGGAATAGCTATCTCCCTGCATGCTCTCTTTGGAGATAAAGCAGATTTTTTTTTCCAGTTTAGTTCAAATCTTTTCCAAAAAGCCACAAGCATTAAGTTAAAAAAGGTACTTAGGCTCCTGCACAGAATATTGTCTTGAGGAGTCATAAGATGAATTTCTCACTAAGAGAAACCCTTATCTCTTCTTGGAATTTATTCTGCAGAATCACTTGTCCTTAGGACAGCTCTGTCTGCCACTCAGGAAATTTTTATATTGAATAAAGCCCAACTGCAGTGCTGGTGAGTCAGAGACCAATGGGAGAGCTCTGTCATTGCTAAGTTAATTCCTCTATAGCTCTATAACTCAGTAATTACTGTTAATTATGTCAGCAAACCCTTTATTGTTTTATTTTTTTTTAGCTAGGAAGTTATCTGCTTTACATTATGCATGCTAGGGTACACTGAATGTGACAGGAAGTCAATTTTCTAATTTAAATAACCTATGCTTGGGCATGACCAGAACACCTGAATTCACATACAATGAATCCATCACACAGTGCTGCCCAAAGAGCTATTATCTAGCAGCTGAGTGCTGGAGATGAACTAATCCTTTAAATCCTTTGAGAAAAATTCCCAGGGTATGGTTTCTCCACTCAACAGTGTGCCCAGTGATAGCAACAGAGGAATGTACAAACAGCATTTTTGGACCAAAATGTCAGACTTGAGATGTCCCCCTCTGTGGTGAGCCTCTTGTTTGTTAAACACATCCTCTCTGGCCCTGAACGAGGGCTGAGGTTCAATGGGACAGTGGAAGGGCCACAGCAGAGGTGCCCTAACGTGCACTCTGACATGACATTATTCACAAGTTGCACACCAGAACCTCCTGCTTGTGTTTTTTTACCACCACAGTGGTAAAAATACCACCACAGTGCTTAGGGCTCTGTGCACTATGAAAAGTGCTCGTAGTTCACCTACCAGACCAGGCTACTCAGGCCATGCACATACAAGGACAGGCAATTTGTGAACCCTTGATGAATGTGAAAATGAACAGCAAGGTTTAAACTTGGCAAGTCAGGTATTCAATCTAATCCTTGATAAAAAGGGGCAAAATAATTAAAAAAAAAATTGAGGTCAGACATTGTTTCATTATTTACCGAAGGTACAGGTATGCCAAAATCAAACACTAAATGCCAGCCAGCAGTCCTGGAAAATACAAATGCCCACTGTTAACTAAGGATGTGAGCACACCCACTGCCATGAGTGGCTGGTCCCAAGCACAGGTTTAGTTTAGTTTGCTAGATAGCCCTGTGACACCAAAACAGAAAAACAGAAAAACAGAATTTTTTTTGGAACAGGTCAGTTACATTAAGGAAATACAAAAAGATCACGGAGGTGCATGTTGCATAACTCCAGCTTAAGGAAAATATAGAAGAAAAAAAGAAAAAAAAAAGAAAAATTATACTTTTTTATTTCCAAAGGTATTCTAAACCCACTGGTTAGCAAACAAGTCTGCCAGATTTAGTGGGAAGCCCACAGTTTCCTGAATCACAGTGTTTTACAGTAGAATCCTAAATACGAGTGGGTGAAAAAGTTGAACACCTTAATGCAGTTTGTAATAATTAGGGAGTTGCTCAGTACCTCATTAGGAATATACTGGATTGTCTAGGCACTTTGCAGAATGAGGGCAAGGGAAAATATGATTCTACCAGTGTTAAAGAAATCTGCCAACCTTGTATTTAAGAAGCTCCAACTACTCTATACATTGCAGCACACAACATTTAGGAAAGGACACACCTTTGAAAAGAGAAGGTCTTTCTCTGACTAAGCTGTGTTAGAAGCAGTGTTAACAGAGACATAGCACTGCATGAATAAACTGAAGGTACATTTGAGTCCCAGCCTGATGCTAAAGACACCTGCCTCTGCATTTACTCTTGTTGCATTTCTCCTCTGGTGTCAATGCCCCCTATGGTGGGCACAAACAGAGCAGGAAAGCTGGATGTGTGTTGTTCCGACTTCTCAGAGTAGAGAAAGTTTAAAGAAGTAGGTATCATATGTTCCCAATTTATAGTATTAATACATAAAAATTAGTCAGAAATATTTATCATTGCAAGCCTTCCTTGTCTGTAAACGGTATTCCTATGTACCCTCTCCAAACAGACCTGGTGAAGGTTTTTTTGAACTGTTTCTGTAGATGCTCAAGAGTTGAGGACATCAGACAGTAGCCTTGCCAAGAAGTGTTTATGTGCTGACAAAGCTGTCAAACACTGTGGACAGATGTTCAGTACTTACTCTGACTCCTCTACGCAAGCCTACATGCACAGCATACGTATTCACTCCATGCTGCAGGTAACACTGCCCCTCCTGAGCCTGGAGCTGTGTCTGGACCAGGCTGTACATTTATACACACAACACTCCCCACAGGTAAGTATCTTGATCAGGTTTTTTCCATATCCCATTTTTTAGACCCTGAGGTCCCAAAACGTAACATGGATCTTACTTCTTTTTCTTGCAACAGCTGTTCCTGGAAAAGCTTCCAGCGTCTCTGGCGGTTGTTCTCCCATTTCTCCAGCTGAGGGACCAAATTCTCTTGCCATTCCTCTTTCAGAAGTTCACATTCTCTTACAGAGAGGCCAGTCACCATAGGCAGGGTCTGAAGAAACAGCTCCGTCACCAACTCTGCTAAAGCATGGGAAGCTTTAGAGTACAGCTCCTAACAGAGAGACAGAGAGGGACAGAGAGAAACACGTGACAAAGTGAACCCCCGGCCCTTTGGAGCTGTTTCACTGCATGTTCCATGATGCCAGTGAGGGAACCATGTGAATACACTGGGCTGGTGACCAACTCCTACAGCTAAAATCCAATGCCACTAAAGCTTGAGCTAAAAAAACCAAGTTTTGTAGATGGAACTTAAATGTTTTGGTTCAAGCTACACAGGGCATTTAAAATGCAACAGTGGCAAGAGTGCATGAGACCCTGAACCCTAACTGTTGCTCACATGTGACTGCAGTAGAAAAGAATATCCTGTTTTACTGGCTATGGCAGTAGGTTATAAAAACCACCTACTTTGAAAGTTGCTGTGGAAACAATCCAATGTAGCACAACACCTCACAGGCACATTTTCACAGGTGCTGATATGAAATGAATCAAGAAAGAAGGAAGAGTTAAAAGGGACAGTACGGCTTTTAGCACAACAAAAGTGACACTAGTCCTGTCAATAGTTGGTACTCCAAAATATGGCAGTCTTCAATGCCTGAAGAACAGAATTATTCAAATTCATCCTGATGCAGTATAGTTTCAAGCCTAGGAAAACAAACCTCTTCTGATGGTTTTAATGAAACTAGTCCCATATGAGTTTTTAATTGCTGAGCCTGTTTCACTTTCAAGAAGCATTGGGGTGATTTAGTCAGATGGCATCTATCTAAAAACTCTGTTGTAGTTTCACTGTCAAATACACAGTGGTGATAGGAGCTGTGTTGGCAAACTTGGTACAATTTGAGATAATTCCTGGGGAGAAGGAGTGGGGACAGGTAGCTTTCCCAGCTGAAAAGGGAACAAAAACACACTGGAAAGTCACATGGACACTGCAGTATTCCTGCAGGATGATGAGCTATTTTTGTGTGAGCTCTGCATGATCCTACCAGTCCAAAAAGCTTTACTGCCTAGCTGGGCTGGCTTTCATTGCAAACCAGTGTTAACCCTCTTGAAAACACTTACATTTCTTTATTTTCTTTAAAATACTGGTAATATTTTTAAAACTCTTTTAAGGATTCCTGTTACAGGAACAAGTTAGGTCTTCTAGCTACTGCCCTCTTTTAAATACAGCCTTAATTACAATTTCTTAGATGATCAAAATCTAGAACCTCTTAATAGAAGCAGAGGGATGTTTATCTGGATGTCAAATATGTTTGTCTGCAGCTCATAGATGAGAAAAGTTCTAGTGCACTTTTTTTTGGGGGGGAGGGCATACACTGCTATAGTGTACGATTGTGTAAGAGCCCATTCCAACTGCTAGATATTGAATCATAAAACAGAAAATCCTAAAAAATAATAATAAAGAAAACTCCACAAAAACCAAAAGAGGACGTTAAAGTGCAAAGAGAAGAACTCAGAAATAAAGACCAGAACTTAGGTTGAATGTGAAATGTGGTTCTGTGCCCCCATAATGATAAATTTGGGGTTCATGTAATGTTTCCACAGCACCTTTAGCTGTTCCATGTTTAGGTTTATGAATATCCTTTGAACTGATTGATTTCTAAAAAGTATTTTACATTTCTCATTTATTGTAAAATATACAAGCTGTGCACTGAATACTAAATTATTATTTTCCTCCTATGATCCCTCTAGGATGCTAATCACCATATTAATTAGCTGTTTCACAAACAATAAATAGCTTAACAGCTCCCTGCAGTAACCTCTTCTTATGGATAAAACTGAGGCACAACACTACAAAATGTGTTCACTACACCTTTGAGATGAGCTGTCTCAGCTCTTTCCACTCTTACCTGTTTAAAGAAGGCAGGATTTTCAGAATCCAGCTCCCACTGGCTTTCTTTAATCTCAAAGTATTCTGAATTCTTTCAAATTGGACTACAGCTTTTTGAACTTGGGTAATGGGCGTAAGTATGAGAATTAGTAGTCAAAGACCCAACGTAATATCTAATTTCTGATACTACTTTTCCCATTTCTAGTGATTGCTCACAACCTGGTCATGACAGTATCATTAAGGTAACATCTGCATCCTGTTTGAAGGATTATTGCCCCTACTCCTTAATTATTACAGTTACAAGTTCCTGTTACAAGAGGCAGGATTTATACCATCCTAATCATCTCTGTAGTTGTGGGCCTGGTTTAGCTTGGCAAAAGCAATGCCAATTGGTTTGTTTGAATTCTCTCTTCTGCTGTTGTTTTAAAATCCGAGTCTCCAAGTTCTCAGATTTAACATAAACTCAACGATACTGTACTTCTAATCTACATATCCCATACAACATTTAAAGAATAGTGGCTCTATCTCTGCAAACCATCTCTCCTCTGAGCTTTACCAGCCTTTCAGGACAAGTTAATTCTCCTGCCTTTACTGTGTGTTCAGTGATATAAGAATTTCTATTGGGTCTGAAATAGTTCAGAAGCAGTCTAGAAGAGTCTGTGGCATTTCTATTGCAGTATCAAAAGATCTCAGGCAGGGTGTTAAGGAATTCTATTCTTAAACAATGGCAGCTAAATCCCTTTTGAACGCATTTTGCTGTAGAACTGATAGCCTTCCCCTGGCATGCTCACAGCTCTGTGTTATTATTTAGTAGGAAATATTTTGCACAGAACAAAAAGATGGTATTTTGTTCCTTGTTGTCAATGCTATTTTGTTCTGCATGTACCCCCTGCATCTTCAAATTATACTGCATACTTACCTTTGGCACTACCACAATGGGGACACAGTTACTGAAGAAAAATGTGATTAGGTCCTGTTACCACAAAATTACTTACCTGTATCACCTCATTAATGTGATGGGCCAAATCACACGGACATCAGAGCCCAGGCAGTCCTTGCATGCCACACCTAAGAGGACAGCATGCTGTACCCAGAGGCCATACCACAGGGACAATACAGTGGCCATGCTGTTTAATGCAGCGCTTGAAAAACGTGGTGGAATGGCCTTTTAAAATTTGGTAGGGGAAATACTAAGTCTACATTTAGGAAAGATTGCAGATGTGAATGAATTCTACCCAGCGACTGAAGCTAACAAAATAGTCCAAAACTATCTGTACTCTAAGGAATGTACTTGATTTCAAACTGCAATAAAATCTGTCTGTGAGCAGGGATGGCACACTATGTATTATAAAACCTACTTTCCACAGGAAAGAAAAGGAGAATCAGTACTGCTTCCAGGATCTTATTTTTGGACTAGAGCCTCTACAAATATTTTTTTACAAGCTTCCTGATATGCCATCTCTTGTTTTTAGAGCTTTGACTTAATGAAATTTATTCAAATTGATTCCATTAATAGAATAGCTGATTGCAGGATTGAATGAACCTGTTTGTAGTACCTGGCAGTCAATCTCTAAGCTTTTCAAAAAATCCCCAGAGAAATACATCAAGCATAAAGAAATATCATGGGGTATACATGGAAATAAAATGGGCTTAGATTAGAATGCTGAGTGCATCTGAATTTTAAACAAGGCAGTAAATACATAATTTTGTCAAAAACCAGGGGAAATACATAGCTTATCAGATTTCACTCAAAGAACAATATTAATTCTCCCCTTAAACGTAAATGATTAAAAGGCTCTTACATATAGATGAGTGAATAGTGAAATTGTGAAGCAGGAAAATGTATTTAGAAAGGCTGGTTGTAGTTTATTTACATGTATTTAGAAAGGCTGGTTGTACTTTATTTATATGCCAGCCACTGAAAAGTATATATTATCTCAATGAGGAAACGGCACAGCTATTTGTTAACTTATGATAGAACATTTTGTTAGAGGAATTAAAGTATCTGATTAAAGCTGCAGAACACTGTTGCATGTGCCCCCAGAAGATCAGTGGCTAGGACACTTGGTTAGGAAGTACGAGATTCATCTCCCAACCCATATTGTATCTCTTGTAGCTATTGTATTGTATATGTATATGTATATGTAAGGAACACACACAAATACTCAGACCATATATCCCACAAATGCATCAAAAATTCTGGACACACACACCACTGGCCACTAGAAGATACTTCACATTCACTCAGAAGATACACTCACTCTGAAGGGGGAAAAGCTGATTGCATGCACTTCTCTCTTCCATGTGAAGAATTCTGGAATGCCAATTGGAAAATGAAAACACTACCTGCTTTTAAGCATCTTAACATCAATAAAACACAGTGACACTGAAGTCATCCTTAGCACAAGTTAATAAAAAAGCCCCACTTCTTGATTTCCATGCATTTAAAATGGAGGTTTATTAAAATTTCAGTCTTGCCCCCTCACTGGTCTTTGATTTATTCAGGAGGCAGTTTCAATCTTCTCCTCTGGTACTCCCTTTTTAGAAAAGTGTCTTTGTGGACAAGGTTATGTCCTTCACGAGATCTAACTATTAACAAATTGTGAATCCACATAGTGGTAAAATACATTTTCTGATGCAGTAAGGCAAGAGGACAACTTCAGAATGAAGGCTAGCCATATCAGACATCTTGCATCAGCTTTGACTGAAGTGACCAAAACAAATCTAACAGTGCCTAAACCCAGAACTAGAATGAGCTCACATGCTAGGAGTTCAGGAATTTAATCTACCAGACGATGCTGTCTTTTGGGGGTAAGTCACAGAACAAAAATTTCAAAAGTCAGCCTTTGAGGTGGAGGTCTCTTGATAGGGATTTCCACCTCAGACAAACCGAGGGACTCCCCTTAAAAAGATGCCAGCTCTTGGTACCCAAAAATGCAGTCCAGCACCCCTAACCATATGTCATGTCAACAAAATTACATAAGGAAAGTAATGAAAGAGTAAGTCTCTGAGAATCTGTACTTTTTATCTTGTCAAAAATATTTTTTCTCCCTTTTATTAACAAAGGAAAAAAATCAAGTACTTTCCCTCCAACTCACGTTTATGTCTACCCATTCATAAAATGTCTACTGCCTTGCCCATTGATAACATTCATGACTTAATAGCTTTTAGTCTAAATTCCTGTGCATTTCATTCCTGTGTCAAGTCAAATGAAATAACCTTCTGGTGAACTACTATCAGCAAACGGGAATTATAAATGACAATAAATTCTGGTTTTATGGTTTTGAAATAAAGGCAGAGGAAAAAGACCTGTCTTACCATGTACTATGTAATTCCTAGCTGTTAATTGATTTCCTTTGTGCAATCTGCATGTCGGTTTTCTCAATAATGAACTGTTATCCCCCAACCTCTTCACTTCTCCTTTCCCTACTGAAATACATGGGTAGTTCACAAAAAAAAAAAAAAGAGGGGAAAGATTAAAGGTTGGTGACTATCTGATATGCTGAACTTGAGACTTGAGATAGCCATTACTCTTTTCAAGAGAAATAGAGCAGGATAGATTGGGGCAGGGAGTGGGGTGGGTGGTGTGTTATTGCTGCCATGTAAAAGAAAATTATGGTAAAAAACTTTGTAACTGAAAAGTTACCCAAGCCAATACAAAACTGTTACTACAGCACAAAATCCCTTGTATACAGGATAACTCTGCAGACCCAGTTCACAAAAGTATTAGGCTGAGCCATTCAATTAGCTCTGCACAATTTTTCCTTCAGTTATGACATACTGTAATAATCAAAATCATTTACCCCTATTCTTCAACATGCATTTCAAAAATTAGTTATCCAGCCTGTGTCTAGACACAGACTATTCACCTACAGCACGCTATTTTAATCCACTACTGTGGCTGAAAAGTCCTACACTATCCTGCAAATATAACTCATTCATTCACTTCAGGCATCAACAGATTCCATTGACCTTGGTTAAATCATTTTAATTGACTTATTCATGCGTACACAAAACAAACCTACTCAATTATTCTATGCAAACACAGTCAGCTTCCAGATCATTGAATTTTCACATATTTATTCATCAATTTGGATAATTCTTCAAGGTACTGTAGCAGCACAGACTTCCCTAGTGCTAGAGGATTATATAAATCTATCTTGATGAACACACAATCTGTTTAAAAGGTGAAAAACGAAAAAATGAAAAAGGCATAGAAATTTGATAAGGGCTTAGAAGAACACTGTGAGAACAAAGTAAGGATCTTCTTCCACAAGGGAGTGGCACTTATAGGTTAGTAACATCTTTTCTTTTGTCCCTAGGATATTCATTGGTTCCCTGTTCAGTCACATGGTGACCTCTTCCTTATATTTTAAAAATATCACCTTTTTCATTGAGATCATCTTTCAACTGCTTCATTTGCAAGGCAAATGACTATTGGTTAAGCTTCAGCGAGTGCACAGCTTCTGGAAAGGCAACATCAAGCTTTGCAGTGTTTACAGAAGTACCCAAACTAGCTGGTTCTGCAAACAACTAAGGTCCAAACCCAGTGGGGACGTAGGTCTTGTAGCACAGAGCTGACTACTGCCATGTGAGGCTTGCTGCTACCCAGCTTGTTAATGTCTCCTTGTTTAAGTCTACTTGAGCTGCAGTCACACAACTGCACTGTGGAGCATCTCAAATCTCTGTCACCTTGCAACTGCTACCTTGCCTTCCCCATTAGTAGCAGCAGCTCCTCCCTACGACAAACCTGGACCAACTAAGTGCAGAGGCAAAGTCCTGCTGCCCAGGGAAAGAATTCTGCTTGTACAATTCTGCTCTGGATGTGCGGTGGAGCAGAGAGGGAAGCAAAGACATTGTGTTTCTGAGATGCATCTCCTTCCTTTAACGGCAAGTCTACTTTTGCTTTTATGCCCCTGGTAATGGAAAATGTGTAACTACTGCACTTTCCCCAGCTGCAGAAGTCAGAACAGCCATTTACCTCAGTGGGGCTATGCTCATTTCTATTATCTCTTCTTTCTAGCTTACAAGGTATATTCAAAAACAGCCTCCTCTCCTGAAACAGTTTGTAGTATCTGTATTTGGGGTTAAGGGGAGAAAGTGCATTTGTTCATGATGTTAAATATCACAGTAAAAATGTTTTTTTACAGAAAAAAAAAGTGGAAATTAAGATTTGTGGACTCTCATTCAACAGATGCCAGTTGGATCGCAGCACTTGCAGTTTTTCACATCTGGCAGTATTTGTTTGGGTCTTGTCATAGGAGAGCAGCTGTAATATGGAATATAATGGCCTACAGCTGGGTGAATTGGCAGGGTTCAAGTTTGTGCAGTTCTCCTGGCAACTTGGCAATTCTAGAAAAACTTAATTCACCCCAACCAATTTTTCTTTAGTGGGAAAGAAAACTTAGCTTAGTGTTGAAAGAAACAGGATTTTCAGTCTGGTCTTAGTGTTACTAAAGCAGTGTACACAATAAAGGAAAGCAATATAATTTCAAAAATGAGGTGGAACTGTGCAGGATTAAAAAAAGAAAAAAAATTGTTTATTCTCCAGACTTCCCGTGAATTGTGGAAGGGGATGGAAGAGTCAGTAATTATGGACGATAAACTGAGCACAGTAATATCAGCAAACATGTTGACTTTTCTTATATTACATAGCTTTGTACAATTAATCTATTCTGATTCACTGGTATATCCTTCCAAGCAAACCTTTCCTTTCCCCAAAGCAGTAATTTTTCTCAAATTGTCTGTTGCTTGCCCTATTACATAAAACCATGGCAAAACTATTTGTTCTAAATACAGTGGCTTTGTTTTTTTTATCAAATGAATTTGAAAAATTGCATGTGGACTGGTGCTAATTCAGACTGTATGGGTATATTATCCTCATGTGATAGGGACCACAAGTCTCTACAACACCCTGGTCTGGTCATAATTAATCATGACAAGGATCCTGTTGAGCTGAAAGTGGTTAGTTCCAGCTTAAAGGTCACTATGACTATGGCTTTGGGCTTCACCAGATAGATCATATTATCATATTTTTTCAGCACAGACAGAAAATAATTAAAGATGATGCAAAAGCATGAAGCACCTAGAATTTTCCAAATCAGTAACAAAAAGATGTGTAAAATATTATTTGTACCAAAGATCTGAACCTATTTCAGGGAACTAACTAGAGTCAAAAATTTTTCTCTGTGAGAAAAAAGAGATGAAAAGACTGTATTTGGAGATGTAGAGAAGTACACTAAGAATAGTATCATCCAGCTACGGTGCAGCAGAGATAATCATGCTACATAAATTAAATCCCCCTCCTGGTAGTTATGGCAGACATTGTATGCTCTCAACATTACTGCAGCCTTGTCAGCCACCCAGGCTGCATGTTTTGGCAGACCATGTAGGCATTTTCTGACTAATATGAGGTTAGAAAACATAGTGTTTTGGGAAGATAATGGAAAAGGCAAGCTGATATGGAAGACTGTGCTGCCTCCATCTTTTGCTTTGCCAGCCTAGCTTTCTACAGCTGCAATCCGTGGAGCTGATCTTTCCTACAATTCCCCAAATGTCCCCGAGGCCTGACACTGTAGTGGGGTTAGATGATCTTTAAAATTAATTTAGCAAATGACATTTATCACTAGAAGTGGCACCTTGTAGAGTTCGGCGACAGCCTCTGTGCTCTCGAAGTCATCCTCCTCCTCCAGATCCCACTGTGCTTGCCAGTGTTCCTCTATCAGCTCATGGTAAGCCTAAAAGAAACATAGTAGGTATATTTAAATAGCTGAAAAGATCTTAATAGTTTCTTGTGATCCTTCTCTTTCCTTCCTTGATGCCCCTCCCATGTATCACTACAACAGTAATTGTTTACCTGAAACCATGACTCAGAGGGAAATGAAACTTGCTTTACCACCTCAATTTGAGCTTATCCAGTCTTGAGTATAAAATTCCTTAGCCTTGGCAATATGGGGTGAAATAATATGTACATACCACTGCAAAACATGTGAAATTATCTGATTTGAAATCTGCTTTCCAGTGTATGAATATCACTACATCATAGCCAGTACTATGAGGTGAAGAACAGCCACCTGGCATCGCCATGAGACACCTGAGTTACATCTGTATCACACTGTACAGGGCTTTTGCACTGGGGTTGGTCACCATGTCCCATGGTGGTTCCTAAAAGGCTGATCTATGACCTGGTCCTGACTGGGTCCTTGGTCACAGTTTTAAGAGGGATGCAGTCTTTTTCTTCAAGAGAGGACTGTGACTGTGGATGTGTTGGCAGGCTCATGGAAGACTGTATTTCACAGACAAAGTCTATCTCAATCTATAGACTAATGAGTAGCATTATACATAAATGTTCCATATTTTGATTTAAACTGCCAAGTGCTCCCTTTCATTCCCATGGTAAATATGGCTTTCTTCATTAGGTTTGTCAATAGAGCTCTTCTAAAGAGGACCAAAGTGCCCATAAACTCTATATGTACAGATCATTCTTGTAGAGGAGACTTGAAAGTTCACACATCTCATGGAGTCATACTTTATGACAGAATTTGACAAATTAACTGCTATAACTTGTATGTCCACAGCGGGTAGGCAGAACCAGGCTGGGTTACAGTAACTGACACTTTATGGTTTGTGTTCTTCATTGATCATTCCTGTATTCTCTGCCAGTAAATGACAAAATTAAAATGCTCCTTTTCCAACAGAAACATAGATGAAGGAGACAGGATGATACAGGAGCTCTAACCTTTACTATATATCTCATTCTGTCTTATAAAAAAATCGTATCTGCAGCTACTAAATCATTACCACCCTACTTGTGTTTAGAACAATCTGATGTGAATGAAGTTTACTGCAAAATCCACCATCATAATTGGAAACCACTTAAAATTCAGCAGAAAGGTCAGTTACTGGCAAGGCTGCTACCGTGCTGGTGTGAGCCCCTTGATGAGGTGAAGGGAGAAAGGCAGAGAAAGGGAGCGTTTTTGATGGGTACAGCTCTGGGCTGATGCCGACGCTTTGGAACCAATTCCTTTACTGTTGGGCTGGCTGTGAAATTCTGAAACAAAACAGCTCCTCAGTGCCAAGTAGATTGTTCTCACAAAATAATTACTGGACTATTTAAGTCAAACCATGGGAGGTGCAGGTATATACAATTTTTTTTTATTCCTCAAAGAGTTTCTGCACTTAAGACCCTATCTGTTCTGGGACAAAAGACTCTCCCACTGTGGCAGCAGAAAGGCTTACATTTCTGAGTTTCATGATTTGTACACAGGCATTTCATAATCCTAAAACTCAGCTGTGTTCTATCCTGCAGCATGAAGTGCAAGTTGCCCCTGCTCAGCCTGTCATGAGCAGATCATTAGTCTACAGTTTAACTAAGCCTACCCGACAGCTTTCTAAGGTGTACAGAATAGAGCATCTCTTGCACAAAGCTGTGTGGCTCTACCTTTGTAGGGAAGGGGTCTTAATTTCTAAGCTTTGTTAAGTGAATCTGGGATGTGTCCAAGAGTTTCCAATGATGTGTAAGAGGAAAATACATTCACAAGTGCACACTGGCTACAAAAATGTGTGACAGTATTATTTGTCACAAGTTTTGAAAAGCCAAAGATGTAAAAAGTGCTCTGCTTGTTTTGAAGTGTGGTGTTGCCAGGCAGATGTGCATACAGAAACAGTAACTGCATCATCCAATTCATACAATATAATTAAAGAATATGGCCCTGCGGTGCAAAATCGCAGTGTTAAGATCAATACATTTTGACAGTTTGCTGCAGTTTGAATCCGGGTCTTCTCATACAGTAATTTCATCTAAGTTATTAGATTTCATCAAAAGTTTAATGCTGCTGGATGCAACCACTTTCACCTTAAATTATTTCTTTTCATGAAAATTGAGGATTGTTTTTTTTTAATTCTTAATAACTTGGGTTTGCAGTTCTCAGCAGTTATTCGAATTTTGTGGCTCTCAGCATTTACAGCTAAGAACTCTGATTTTGTATATCATTTGGAACAATAGTAACAAATCTCTATAGAAAATATGACCAAGAAAACATTACACTGGCCACTGTATACCTTATTAAATTATCAATTGCAAACCTTCTCTAAGGCATCCTGCCAGAGATCATAATTAGTTTTTCCTCTGCTTCCGTGAAATTTGCTAAGTCTTCTGAGCCTCGGTAACCCCACTCATAGAAAAGCAATTAGATCAGTGCAGACTGTTTTCTTCAGTAATGCAGGCTGGATGCTTTCCTCCAGAGATTTCCCGTCTTGAAGCAAACACACTGCATCTAAGTAAAAGGTGTTTTCTACAAAACATGCAATCTTGCATTACCCCTGCTGGCATTCTGTTCCAATGCAACAACACCAATACTGCAGGAAAAGCTGTGGCAACAGGGGTTCTGACCCTGTCCACCTGTGCTGCTGCACATGATTCTCATGAGGACTCAAAATTCCCAATTTTATGGAACTGGGAGAAATGTGCAATACATTTCGCCTTAAAAACTAGTAGAACAGTGAAAATAAGCTTTTATTTTCTCACCTTGAGAAAATTATGAACATCTTCAGTAAGAAAAGTTTTACTAAGGAGACTCTCTTGTTCAGTTTCCTGTCTGTGTTTGAACTCTTCCTTCTTCTTTGCACGGCACTCCAGCCGTTTCAAGATCAGATCTTTACTTTGTTGCACGCATTCTGGAACATAAACCACAAACAATTAGGTACCACAACTCCACAGGGAGAAAGCAGCATCTGCTACTGTCACACAACATAAGCTCACGGAAATCTGTTAGTGAGTGAAATAGACAAGTAATCACCGTGCAGGATTTGAAATTTGCTTCTTACCCTGATAGCCTTTTTAGACGTGAACTTCTAGATTGTTACATGGCACTTAAATCTATCAGGTTTTTGGATTGCTACCATCCTGCACCCTCCCTTTCACTGGTACTGCTTTTTATGCAAAGGCAGCATGTTAGTTCGAGAAACAGATTCCCTCCTGCAGCACCCCAAACCTCCCTCTCCAGCTTCAGGAAGGTCGGTAAGTGGCTCATTACCTAATTGCAGATATGCAAATGCTGCTGTAAGGGCAGGGGCAGTAACATATGGTGGGGAGAAAAGGTCTAAAGCAGTGCTGGTTCAGATTAGCTTGAACTGGCATGCAGCCATACATACCAGACTTCTGAAGTGACTCATCCAAGAACCTGCAGTAGAAGTTGTCAAGGTCCCTCCAATTTTGTGCTAATAATGTGAACTATTTAGGACTAAATTCCTTCCCCCTTCATTCCCCCTGTAGCTCCAAGTGATATATAAATTCATGAGTCTATCTGGATCCTGGGCTGCTGAGTGCAATTGGTGCTTCAAATGTTCTGCCACTTCACGTCTCATTGCCTGTCCAGCTAAGAAGAATTTTATTCATTTCCCCCACTTGCCCTGCCCCAGAGCCATACTTCACTCCTGACACAAGCAGCTAAAGGGGAATGCAAAAGAACAGTTACCTGTGGCTACTGTTCTGCCACTACATTACGCTGTTTTATCTATGAGAAATTATTTTGTAGAGAAACAAAAGGAGCACAGTACTGCAGCACCAAGAATGTTATTTCTTCCCCATGCTAATTTATTGGGCTTATCCACAGGCTGATGATGCACTGACAGAACACTTAAAAGTGCACCTGAAGTACAGGAGCCTGTAATAAAAGTATCACTCAAATAAATGTAGCAGTGTTTTACATCAAAACACTATTTGATTCTTTATTGCTTCCTTGTTTTGTATCCCAGGAGCACAGCCTTGCTGGCGTTGTACTCTGTGAATCATAGGTACAATTTAACTTTTGTTTTTAGGAGCTCATAAGAAAGGTCAACATAAGACACTATTGGGATAAATGCTGCACTCCAGATAATTTTTTTTAAAGCACATTTCATGTCTATCTGAAACCAGGAGGTAGATAATGTTCTTCTTGAAAGAATGTATCAACTATAATATATAGCTATATATAACTATAACCACCTATTTTGCATAAAATCAAGGCCTTGACAGAGGTATTTTTGCTTTGGAACAAGTGAAAATTGACAAAAAGAAGGAAAAACCACCCAGAGACACCCACTTATGCTTAAAGAACGTTAGTGGCTGAACCTGTGCAAAAACTATGAACTAGGCATAGACAGTTTTAGAAGCAAACATCCATGAAATAAACCATATCACAATATACATGTATTTGTGAATATCACCAAACTGTTCACACAGCTAGATGTTCTGCAAGTGGAGCAAGTCTGCAGGACTTTCTGTGATGAAGTAACTGGCTCAGTAGGTGACGGGGGAGTGGTGGATATTGGCTACCTTGACTTCAGCAAGGTTTTTGATTAAGTCTCCTAACAGATCCTCACAGAGAAGAGGATGGATGAGCAGACAGTGAGATGGATTGAAAACTTGCTTAAGGTCCACTGGAAGCCAGTAACTACTGGTGCACCCCAGGGGTCAATACTAAGTGCAATTCTGCTTAGTAGCTTCATTAATGACCTGGATGATGGGGTAGAGTGCAAATTTAGTAAGTTTGCAGAGGTCACAAAAAATGGAAGAGTGGCTGATACACCACACGTGGTTATGCTTCCATCCATAGGGCACTTGACAACCTGGAGAAACAGGCTGATGCAAATCTCCTGAAGTTTAACAATGGGAAGTGCAAAGCACTGCACCAGGGGAGGAACAACCCCAGGCACAAGCGCATGCTGGGAGCCACCCAGTTGGAAAGCTGCTTGGCAGGAAAGGACCTGGGGTTCTGGTGGACACCAGGTTGAACATAAGACAGCAGGTAGAGGGAGGTGATCCTTTCCTCCATTCAGCTCTGGTTAGGCCACGCCTGGAGTGCTGTGTCCCGTTCTGGGCTCCACAGTACAAGAGAGACACGGAGATACTGAAGAGAGTTCAACAAAGATGATGAACGGGCTGGAGCATCTCTCCTATGAGAGAAAGCTGAGAGAGCTGGGGCTATTCAGCCGGGAGAAGAAACGGCTCAGGGCTGATCTGAGCATGTCTATAAACACCTGGAGAGTGGGTGCAAAGAAGTCAGAGCCAGACTCTTCTGTAGTGCCCAATGAAAGGACCAGAGGCAGCTGCCAGAACCTGAAACACAGGAGGTTCCTTTTACCATGAGGATGACTGAGCACTGGAACAGGTGGCCCAGGTGGAGTGTCCATTCCTGGAGACAGAAGCTGTCTGGACATGACACTGGGCAACCAGCAGCAGCTCAACCTGCTTGAGCAGACAGGGTACACCATATGACCTCCAGAAGTTCTTTCAACCTTAACCATTTTGTGATTCTGTGAATGTATGACTGTGAGATAAGGCACAATTTAACAACACTAAGCCCAAAGTGAGTGAGCAGCACTGCAGCAAGAACATACTGCAACAAGACTGCATTCATTCTGACTATTCAGCTCACCGAACTGCAAATATAATGCCATTTTGCTATGAAAATTTTCTTTAAATGTGTCCAAAAGTAGTAGAAATGGTTCTGGAAATTGTGTTGAAGTAGTTCTCATTATTTTCCTTCTGGCTAAACGTTTACTGTAATTTTCTGTGAGTGCTAATGGGAGGCACTGAGCCCTGAAAGAAGCTGGGGGAGTATTTCTCAACATATTGGGGAGTAGGTAACATACAAAATGACACAGGGAGAACCTTAAATCAGTGGGTCAGCCAGCTTAGACTTTGTTATAATTGTGTACTTTTCAGATAAGCAATATGAAGAGGTGTAAAAGGAAAAGACTCAATTTAAAAAATATTTTAGTCTGACATAATAATAGAAACAGTTATATGAAGATCATAAGCTTTAACATTATCTTTTCACAAGAGTGATAGCACAACTGCTTCCGGCTTCAAATGCTAGCAGGAGATCGTAAGATGTAAGTGTCTTATGTCAGCCAGTATCACCAGCAATGCCAAGTATGTGAACAGCAAATGGAGAAATATCACAAATACTTGTAGCAAGTGTGATTCTTCTTCTATATTCAAATTAATGAAATTAGATTATGTGAACTGTAGAATAACTTCCAAGTAATACCTGGAACAAGATATAAGAGGCCTGAAGTCGAAGTTCCCATTCCAAGCATACACCCTCCAGAATAAAACTGATCTTGGTCAATTCATCAATATCTTTTTAAAACAGAGGGGTATACGGCTGAAGCTGTAAATTTTTTACTCTTTAATAAAATGAGAACTCATGTAAGTCATGAGCTCCAGTCTAAGTACTCACCATTACTGTAATGTGCCAGCTGTTCCCAGAAGGCCTTGTGCAGATCTGTTAGAAGTTCTTCTTTTTGTCGGACTGAAAGATTGTTCTTTACAGTTAAATGGTCCAGAATATTTGACACAATATTTAATCTGCCCTTACACTCTTCTGGTATAGAGGACTTCAGTGAATCAATCATTTTCACCATAAGCTCCCAGCTGAATAACCTTTCCTGAATGTCCTAAACCAAACATAAAGTCCTGTTTAGAAACCAAGAATGTGTCTTTGGTTGTGCTTTTCTTTCATTGAATTATTCATTCCCAAATCATGAAGAAAACCACAGAAGCTTCTCAAAACCATCTTCATGTACTTAAATACTTCTGAAAGTCTTGATCAGTGCAGGCTAGCAGTGGGTTTATTGCATGTTCAGTTGCAAGAGCTAATCTAAAATTATTGGTGTCTGGAAAAGCCTTGCAGAACAAACTTAAATAGCCTCGCAGAACAAACTTAAACACTCAAGGACAATAGATGGACAGAAGAGAACATGGAAGCCCTGGACCTCTTTTCAAGATACCATATGGCACACCAGTACACGTGCTCATTTTGAAACGAGGACACATACCTGATTCTGATAATGCTGTGATTCCTTCAAATACATGGTCAGGCAGAGTTCAATACATATACTAAAAATTAGTGTAACAATTAGTGTAAAGCCTAGCAGCTTTCATTGCACTATTAAAGAAGCAGCCCATGATCACAGTAGGGAAAGATTTCCTGGGTTAAAGTGCAGCTGCTTTAAACAATGCGGCAAGGTTAGAAAGAGTCTGACAATGCAGTGCCAAGTCAACAGCTGGACTTGATCTTAAGGGTCTTTTCCAACCCAAATGATTCCATGATTCTCTGACCTACTGTAATTAATAGAGATGTTACAAGGACCTCTGCAATGAGATTTCAGCATCATCGCAGTAGTGACTTCAGGTAGGAATATCTCCTGTATCTGTATCCAGACATCTTATCCATAGTATGCCCATCTGAAGGAACTTACTGTACAGCAGCCCAGTTTGGGTCAAGTGTGACAAGCAGCAAAGACTTTTTTCACACCTGGCCAGCTCACTCTAGTTAGCTGCTCTGATGCAAAACTAACAAGCTAATAATTCTTGTATCTGTTTATACTCCACATTACTAATAAATGCAATGATTCCAATTTTACGTTGATCTATAAATTACATGTAACTCTTTCAGGATATCCTGTGGAAAAAAATAAAGGATCTATTAGATTTCACACAACATAAAGCACAGTGCTGGTGCATTTATGAACACCGTTTTCCCTCTTCAGACCATGTCACTAAGAGCTGACAAGAATTTTCAAATCCAATTAAAGTCACAGAACACACAGAATCACCCTCAAAATTAAATTACGATTTGTCAATCAACGTGGAATAAATGCTTTGAAAGAAAAAGAAATGTCATAATGCCCACAGTGATGATTCTCCATTATTAGATCTAGTGCTCTTGCTCCTGGTTCACCAGCTGCATTAATAATACTTTTCCCTAATATGACTACCTAGGTGGCATTCTGAGAATTGGCACTCAAGTGCAGAGAGTTCACCCTCCTGTGAGTCTTCCTAAACTGCAATGGAAGTTGAGCTCTTTGCAAAAAAGCTCAAAGAGACAACTGGATTAAGCAGTCTACATCACTCCTGAGGCAGAACTGACATTAATTCTTTCTGTTCAGATTGACTAAATCTCTCTCAACTTTTATTTCTTTGTCTACTTTACCATTGCCTGCATGTCTTGAGATTCACTTAACAAGCTTTCTACTGCAATCATCTTCTCAGTCAGATCCACCATTATCTTTGTTGCTTTGGCACTTGAGCATTTTGATTGGTCCAAAAAAGCCTGCTGGGCTTTGTCAGTCTGCTTCCAGAAAGCTTCCATCTGTGGAATATGAACCAAAAAATCAAAACATAACCCATGTTCCCTCATTAATCATCTGGTATTTCATTACAGAAAGAGGATATGAGTATACTGAGTATACTGAGATACAGGTCACTGAGATAACAGACAGCTCTCAGTATTAGTTATATTGAACAATTTGCAAAGCTAAAGAGACTATCATATATTATATATTACATATATATAATATATATATATATATATTCTATATCGGTGGCAGCACATAACCAACAGGTCAAACCTGACCTTGTAAAATAACTGTAGTCACTCTTTTTAACTAGCTAAGAATTTGTTAATTCTCTACATATTGCATCTATAAAAGCCTATTAGGTGTTTAGTACTGATGGTAAAAACATAAAAGAAAAAATGCAGCCCTTTTATTCTGGGCAGTTTATTTAGCTGTAGGAGCAGGTATTCTAGTCAAACAACATTTTTACAAAAAAAGAAAAACCGAAAATTATTACTGTTTTACACCATCAAAGCCTTTCATAGCCAGATGCTACATCAGCACTTTATTGGCTGGAATCAAGTACTTTATGCAGTGTCAGCACAGTGTATGTGTCAGTTCTGATAGATTATTGTATGGAAAACCCCTAGTTTTATGTTCTGATTCCACGAATATGACTGTGCACAACTGTGAATATTCTGTAGTCTGTGGGATTACTTGTACACATAAAGGTAAGAAAATGCATCCATCACCAAGATTTCTATTAAGTATCTGTGAGTTTTGGAAAAAAATGTGACTATGGCATCTGTGAGTATGGCAAAAACCCCTTTATAATCTCAGGGGAAGACTGGATTAGTGGAAGGTAGTGATCTACACAAATCTGCATAGAGGGAAATTATTTTCAGTATGATGAAAAGCATCTGCAGGCACAAGAGTGACAGACCCACTGAAGGATGATTGCTGCCAGTGAATAAATGCCTCATGCTGCTCAGCAAGGTTGCCAGCAATTCTTTTTACGTGACTAACTCAGGAAAACTCTAAACAATCAATTTTCCACTGAGCAAAGTTAAAGTGCAAAAGAAACTTGACACAGATGTCCCAATGTTACCAAGACTTCCAATATAAAGTGAAGGGCTCAGAGAATCAAAAGAAAGCTGAGAAAATTCCCAGTGAAACACTTAAGCACCAGACATTAAAAAATGTTAACTCCTGCATGAAAAAGGCCCAAGGCTGAGGTGATGGGCTGCTTGGTCCAGGGCTGAAGTGCCACAGTCAATCTGCACAGGCAGCTCACAGGGCTGTCACCTCCTCATTTTCATCAGCAGTCAATTTGCTCAAACTTCAAAAACAGGGCTGAGAAGAATATTACTCAGTTTACTGGAAAATAGTACATAGAATGTTCTTAACCTCCAGTTTTCCAGCTTGAAAGCTATCCTGACACAGTGAACCTACTTTAGAGAAAAAAAAAATCTTTACTTTGAAAATCAAATGCCTGCTATCAAACTGTATTTTTACATCAAAAAATGTAAATATATTCTCATGTGGAAAGTTGCTAAAGAAAAATGCTTTCCTAAAGTAAATGCACAAAACATACTAAAACATTGCCCAGCAACTATATTCTTAGTACTTCTTTCAGCTAAAAAAAATTGTAGTCTTTTACTCTTTTACTCAGTTACGGCTTTTGACAAAAGCAAGGGGCTAGGATAAAATTCCTAAAAGTCAGGCTTTGCACAGGCTTGAAATAAATCTTACCATCAGACAAGCAGCAGACATTTCTCAGCTGATAAAACAGTAGTGTTTTACAAAAAACATAAAAAATGTTTTATCTATAAAAAACATATTGGCACCCACAGGTAGTTTGAAATACTTCACTGGAGCAATGTAAAAATGTATTCAGGACTCGTACACGTACAAAATACTAACTGTGGACTACTCAACAAAACCACTGCACTGAAGAACTTCCCACCAAAATAATAACATTAAAATAAAATTTTATAAAAAATTATGAAGTTACATTATCTATTACGTGCTCAGAATATTCCCTTTCTTTCCTTTCTAGGTCTTCTAGAGTCTGGTACTCTGAATTATGGGCTCCTGACATTTCAGTATTCTGGAGTCGAGAGTCAAGTTGTTTCTGTAATTCTTCAAAATCCTGAGAGAAAAAAATCAAGTGATTTGTTAAAAAGAAAAACAGACATAAATTCTAAATATGGGAGTGAATTTGTATGTCAGTTCTGGCTCATGGCTAAGGAAGCTGAACAGGAGTGTTCAGAAAGTTCTGTCTCTTGGTAATGTGCCTTCTGTAGCAAGCAAGGTAATCTCCAGATATATGGCAGCTCTGAACGAAACTTAATACAAATACATACATTTCCAGTAGGATGTGAGCACAGTCAAGACCGTTGTCCATATCTGCTGAATTCAAGTTTTAGTAAACACTGCTTCATGAGCTTTTATACTAACAACCTCCGGAATCTATCTACAAATATTTTTATTTTAATGCATGTGCCCCATCTTAAATGGCAGCTATGAGTGCACATGCTGTGTTTGAAAGCTCAGATAAGCATGCAGGTGATAATCAGATAGTGATTCCTGCTGAGTGCTTGCACAAACAGATGAACACACCTGTAATGCTCATAAGGGACAAATTATAGGCTGCATAATTGTATGAGGTTTTACAGTTTTTCAGTCCTTAGAAACCAAGGTGATTTTTTCTGAAGGCTGATGTTGCTAACAAATACTAGTCTGCTGCCATTGCTTAGCAGCTTGATACCGAAAAGGGTGATTCTTCCTTCACTGCAACATGCTTTATATAGCAAGCATTGACTTCTAATACCACCTAGTTTTGCGTGTCAACGCATTAACTTGATATCTTTATGCCTTTAAGAAACGTAACCAGAGTTTGACAAGCTTCACTAACAATTTCATCAAAACCTCTTGAATTTTTATGGTGCAGAATTGAAAGAGGAAAACGCTGTCTAGAATAAAACATATAACACTTTTGCATATTGCCAACATCCCTTTTACATGGTCGTCATAACCAGCCTCATTCCTTGCATGATATCCCACCTCAAAGACTGTTGGGTTTACAAGATCTTTCTCTCCATCATATAAGACACAGAAACCCCATACTGGCACTGGACTACTGGCAATTATTGCATCTAATAATCCAGATTTAGTCTTCATCTTGCAGCAGCTTAGTCAGGTGCATGAAGACACCGATGCCATCACACCTCACTGAGGGTTAGGCTCTATCAGGAAACATGCCTATTCTAGATTAGCTCTGTTTATAATTTGAAGTCATTACCAGAAGCCCATCAGTAAAAGCATTTTGTATAACTAATCTCACTCTTCATCTAGTAAATACATTAAGATTTAACACTAAACCTGAGAATTTAAGGCAGAAGAGTGCTTTAAGGCAATATGCATTCTGATATAAATCATAAGGTGCAACTACAGAGATGCCCTATAGTAATTCACAGATTGTGAGACTGCACAAAGTAGTCAACAACCAGAGCTCACAAGATGATAGACTAATGCCCAGATGTGAAACTCCATCTACATGGAAGAAAAACATCATCAGTACTGTGATTAGGCTGATTGCTCTCTGTGCAAACATTCAAGACTTGGATTGGCAGGGCACTGGATAACCTTACATAAAGCCAAGCTTCCTACAGAAGGCTGGACCAGATAATCTCGAGATGTGCTTCTCAATCCAGATTTTTCTGTGACTCTAAACTGGAAAATGGAAAGTGGAACCAATAGCTCTCCTATCTTCTATAGTTTTGTAAAGATTTTTTTCCTTGCAATAACCTTAAAAATAGTACTGTGACTCCACCTGAAATGCATATTGACTGTCAACATATGTCTTCCAGCTCAGAAGTGGCATATGGACTTTGATGTACATGAAAGAAAAAAGGATGATGAAGAAAATAAGTATATTTCCCCCTGATGAAAGCCTTGAGCTTCATACTGCTACTTTATTTCCTGCTATTTTATTATCAGCAATGATACATGGGACCAAACAAAGCCCCTGATAATTAGAAATTATTAAATCTGAGTGAATAAGGTTCAAAATGTTATGTTTGCTTAAACGGATTCAACTACAAAATATTTTATCTTTAAAAGATTACACAGATCACTTCATACAACAACAAAGAGAAAAAGCACACAAGGTAATGGAGAAAATCAAATAACAAGGGAGCTTCGTTGCATTTCTTCAGAAATAGATTACAAATGACATTGCTGTTTAAAAGGAGTAGGTGAAATGGCCTGCTGTGGTAATAAGATTAACTCTTTATTTTGTGTGGTCTTAAATATGAACCACCAAACCCACTTACATTTTCCTGATTTAAAAGGATCTTCTTCAACAAATCATCAGTAATCTTCTTTTTACGATGGAAGTCTGTGAGGTATATTTTGAAAACCTGAATAAACATCTGTTTAAAAGGAAGAAAACAAAACCCAGGTTAAGTGCCTGTTCATCATTCTAAGGATATCTCTGTGATAACTTCTGGTGATTTAAATCAATCAGGGAGATTACAGTGAATCATAAGTGAAATACCAGATACATCACCAGTTTCTCTCCAGTACTTCCACTCTGAAAAGCTCTCTGGTTCTGGCTTCAGTAAGATACTGGAAGATGGTGTTACATGTAACCTCCTATACCCTTGTAACCAAGCAGACACATTTGAAACTATTCTTGACTGGAAAAAATGCAGATCCCTTGAAAATACAAACGTCATTTTTCTACTGTTTAATGAACCCCTAAACACACATTAACAATTTGAAAGATACTTAAGACTCATTACTCTGACTTCAGCCACATGATACATCAAACACTTTCATACGCAACCCAAAAATAACTATCTCAAGTTCTAGCTAGCTTCTCTTGCAAGAAAAATACTTATTTTCTAGTTGTGTGCCTTTTTTTTTTTTAGTTTAAGATTGTAATACTATTGTCTTCTGAAAGATGTTTTGGAATCTTTTTAACACTGGGAAGATTTTTGCTTAACCTTTTCCCCTCTTGCCTCAATTAGAGTTTCAGCGTAAGGTTAATTCACTTCATTACTAACTGCTGCAGCATTTTCCAGTGTGGAAATAAAAATATGTGAAATTTAACAGCCAGCTGCCTGTTCCTCATAATCTTGGAAACAAGATGACGCAGAACCTGCCTGCTTAAAACATATAAAAACATTAAAAAATACATATTTGCATATAAAAACAGTTATTGAAGCCAATATGTCAGCTGAGCAAAATCTGGAAAATATATTATAATTTGAGCTCAGTAGAAGAGAAAACCATAAAGCACTCATGTTTTCAATCTCACTTGCAAATGTTTTGGATAGGAGTTTGGCAAGTCTTGAACACACTACCAAGACACCATATACAGTAAAAAGAAAAAAAAGGGTCCAGGAGAAGACTGAAAGAAAAGCATACATTTCCTTAGACCTGATGCCAAGAAAGACTGAAATCAGAGAAAGCAGAGTGGGAAAGGAAGAAACTATTCTCAGACTGATTCATTTTTTCCCCTTTTTTCCTGCTACCAAAAATATAAAGCTACTTAAATATTCAGCTAAAGGCCAAAGTAATTTGTGGCGATTTCTGGTGGGCCACAAAGCATGTTAAATGCTCATTTTCTCTGTGTTTCTGTGATTACATCATTATCTTGCTACTTAACTTCATTTAGAAATCGATGATTAACTTTGAGATCCAGTTCAACCTTCAATAATCAAGCTAAACTTCCTTCTGGAATCTGATCACAAGTTCCCTTTCTCATCTAATTAGACAGGGATAAACCACCAGATGAGAAATTGCTTCCCAGGTTTACTTTCCTGTTTCCTTCTTTGGGTTGTGTAGAAATTTGTTCAGAAAATCTCACCCTTTGAAATATTCTCAGTGGATTTAGTAAATTATAACAGAAATGACCAATTTTTTTAAACAGAGCCTGCGAAAAGAGGGGAGGAAAAAGCTATAGACTTGATGTCCAGATTCATATTAACTGAGCTAAAACTCAGTAGCAGTAATGATGCTGTACTTGAACATAACTTGTCACCACAAACAATCATTACTGAGTATCCTGTGGCTTTGACTGTACTTTTTTTTCTTTTCTTTTTTTTTTTTCCTTGTCAGTTATGGATGCTGTGACTTGATGTAGGTAGTTATCTATGGTTTAAATGGTACCTTAATCCCTCAGTCATACAAAATCACAACTATTGTACTTATTACAATGGTACTGAATCAGTTGAACTGAATTTTCGACTTTATTCCAAAAGCTTTAAGTCTTTTGAGTTGCAACACACAAACAAGCACATTTGTCCTTAAGACAAACTCATCTATTAAATAATTTACCTCTTTTTATGAACCTCAAGTGCTGTATGTAATTCTCTGGAGTAATGTTTAAAACCAAATTTTTATATTTTCTATATTGGTATTTCCCAGACCCGTATACTTCATTATATTTTACTTCTTTAGGAAGCTCATATATAAGAGCAGGAAAAAAAAATAAAGACAATAATGTAGAAAGGCAACTCTGCTACACTACATCCCACCTAGCCAGCTGTTTATGTTATTTCCTAAACTGATGTTCAACTAGGATGTTCAAAACAATGAGCTATAAATGAGATATAAGTACATACCACACGTTTTTCTTTTCTGAGTTCAGTTTCAAGAAGCATGAGATCTTTTAAAGTAAGACTGCAAAGGCAGAGCTTAACATCGAAACTAAAACAAAGATTAAAAATGCATTAATAACAATCTAAATGATGGTTCCTCAAAAGGACAACACAATATAATAGTTGCATTTAACCACTAGATTCTCCTAAAAACACTGCCCCAAAACAGGAGTGAAGTTACTTTATTTCTACATTGCCTTCTTTTTCAGAAAAGATTTCTGTATGTAAAAGTAAACAAAACAAAGTAGTGCTTTTAATAAAGTTGGCATTGCAGTTTCCTCTAGAAAAAGACAAGGTGAACACAGGCATTAGTGGATAAAACCAGGGAAAACATGGCTTTAAATTGAAACAACCATAATTAGAGTGGATATTTTGTAAATATTCTTCATTGCTAGTACCTTTCCCCATCCCTGTGACACAAATAAGATTTTCGTACTCTTGCTAATGAGAGTGCAGACATATTTATTCATCTAGGGTTACCTTGCTGTGGTGCAGCTGAAAGGAAATCAGAGCTGACAGTTCATTTCAGTTATCTCTACCTGCTCATCAGTAGTGTGTCTGAGAGAGGAACTGTTTTCCCAGAGTAAGACATGAGTAGTTCCCATTAAAACGGAGAGAACAGACCACTGGGTGTTCTCAAGGCACCTGCGGTGTGACACGGCATTGTACAGTGCAGAGGACTCCAACCCCAGCCCAGCACACGTGAACCGAGCATACGAACCGTAACAAAGAAATTATTATCCTAACAGTGATACACCTTTTATGAGACAGCTTTTGGCCAGTTCTGATTCTCAAAATTTCACAAAGAACAGGATCACTTCCAACAGCTTGATGTATTAATCTCCCCAACAACGTTTTTAGGGTTATATGCAGATAACCCTGTCCTGATGTGGTGACTGTGTGCGTTCATGCCCAGCCTTTCACCTTTAATGACCTAAAAACACAGGAAATGGCCAAACAAGGGCAAGTTTACTGCTTACCTTTCACATGTCAGCACTTCAGGGAAGCTGGTCACCTTTAGGAAGGCTCGAGCCTGAAATCTGTCATCGCTTGTTGTGGAATGTATTGTTGTGCAGGAACTACAGTCCTCTTTGTCTCCCTGGCTCAGGGATCCCAGGCTGCCTGACATGGATGTCTCCACCACTTGATTAGGCAGAACTCCCTGCTTTGGATTCTCATGCAAAGATGGATTGGATGAGCCATCTGCCAAAGGCTGTAAGTCAAAGAAAATTCACAAGGTCAATTAATACAACACAATAAGGAGACAAACATCTCAATTTTCAGTGTTTACTTTCAAGGGGAAAGTTAAACAGTATACACAGCAAAAGTGTTTCCATATAAATGACAGGCTTTTGCATTGCCCAGGCAAGCATTCTTCTGCTGTAGTTAGTTGCTTGGTGCATGCTTTCTTTTTTCCTTTTAGATCCTTGTGGTGTGTTTCTTATGGCTCCTTACACAGATGCAACTTCCATTAATGTTAAGGGGCAGACAAGCTCTCTTAAATACAGTGAAAATTGACCAGACACCATGTAAAGCATTGCAGGTTTCAGGGGGAGCTGAAAGCAGCCGATGCCTTACAGAAGAAGCCCTGAGTCAATGGACTATAAAAAAAAAAAAGATCCCTATTAAGCAGATTGGCAGTAAATTTTCTTCCATTGCTTGACTCTGCAATTTACTCTGACACAGACCAATTTTCTTTAATTTTTACAAGTAGAATCTACAACCTTACCCTAAATTTCTGGTTGATGGGATAGATCACTTTTGCCTTTAATGCAAATGCTGTGACGTTACTGTTCAGAGGAGAGTCACTTTCCTGT
The DNA here is from genome assembly GCA_013398055.1 of Ifrita kowaldi. NCBI lineage: Eukaryota > Metazoa > Chordata > Aves > Passeriformes > Cinclosomatidae > Ifrita > Ifrita kowaldi. The sequence continues at coordinate 351,721 of VZRS01012338.1, forward strand.
ATGGAAAAGAACAGAAAACAGTTTGGGAACAGCAGCAGATCTGGCAATTATTCACTGTAAGTATCATGTGCTCTTTTTTGTTACACAACTTAAATATTCCTATTGATAACCTATTGATTCCTGTTGAGTGAGTCAGCTGAACTGCACATTTTCAAATGTGCAGTTTAAATCACCATCTTTAGCTTCAGCAAGAGCAGTCAAATCAGCTTTGGGTGAAAGACAGTGATCTAATGACTACACTGTATGACTGGTTCTCCAGTTATTTTGGGATTATCAAAAAAAAAAAGTTACTTAAGTTACTTCATGTTTTCATTGAGGGTGGGTTGTTAAGTTAATATTTCTACTTCTTCATAAATTGTTTCTCTAATTGTCTTTGAATCCCAGCTCAACACAGTGGTCTTTCAGTACTTACGAACCTTTTCTCATGTCAATAGTGTTAATTTATCCCAACAGCCTTCTGAAACTAAGGATGACACAGAGATAAAGGCAAAGAAGCCTCTGTCCAAAAAGAACTCAGGATCTTGATCAAAACATCCAAAGAGTCCCCCAGGAGAAACTGAATTCATAAGGGGAATGAGTGCTCAAAATGGTTGCATTCATAAGCAGCAACCAACTCCCACTCTCCATCTTACACTTACTCCAAACACTTTTTAAAGTCTCTCTCCACGCCCACCAAAATTAAGACAATTTGGAGCAAGCCCTGAACATACTCATTGGTATGTGCAGCAAAATGGACATCCACCTGCAAGACCAGAGCTTTACCTCCAGCACCATTTCCTCTTTTGATGTATAGGGTTCTGCTTTACTTTTCACAATTGTGTGCTCCTTTTCGTCAGCGTTGAAGCTTTCCAGAAGTCTTTGGGAATCATCTTTCTGAAATTCCAAGAGAAAACATAAAACTTGCGATCATGCAGATTAACTGGAAACATCTTTGACAGTAGTCTGGATACATTCATGTCTCCATCAACAAAAATTACTCCAGTATTAGTTGAAAATTTTGGAAAAATACAATCTGAAAATGAATGAAAATTTTACATATTCAGAAAGGAATAATTAAAATTAATGAACTTTTAAAATTTGTCATTCCAGAAACAGAATTTTAATCTAAAAAGTTTTAAGAGGCTGTGAACGTGTCAAATCAATCCATGAGCTCTCAAAATGTCATAGTACAGACTATGCTGTCAACCTCATGGTTTGAGCTCAAACATCTCAATTAAAGCAAGTTAACTAAAATTGTCTATAACTGCCAGCAATAAAGAGAATGCCAAGTATTTTTGCTCCCCTTCTATGAGAAAAACTTCCTAAATGAAGATTTATGTGTGTGGAAGCTCCTGACAGGGAGAAGTAACATCAGAAAATGTTCATCACCTTCCTTCCCCAAAAGCAGCCCATATTATTGGCCTCACTTCACAAACACAAAAAGCCACTGGTACAGATACTGTGTGGGAATGAAACATCCTGCTGCACATTATCTTCCTTATACACCATATAGATCAGAAAACAATACTAATGTGCCTCCAAACACAGCATTGGAAGGATTTTTTTTAGTGAAGGAAAAGATGGCTGCCATGCTACATGGACTGCTTTTTAAATTCTCTTCCAGGTTTTCAACCCACTGACTACTTTTTGGTGTAGTCTAATGATACAGCTGCAGCCACTACTCACGTCACTGTCTTACGGAAAGGTTTGCCTTAAATTATTTGGCCACTTGGTACGTAAAAGCAGTCAATTTTCCAAGAACATAGAGAATAGCCCAGCTTTTGAACACATTTAATTCCTTATGACTTATCACCTCTCTGGAACTCAGATGGTGCAATAATTCAGATAATATTCTTGGGTTAGCCTTTAAGATGTGGTGAAGTGCACATGCTGGTTCCTAAAAATCTACTTATGAGAAAAGAACAGCTACAAATCTCCCCCAGCAATCTTGTAGTTTATTTGTTACTATGGTAAAAATTTTGTCTTAAAACTATCCCACTGTATCCTATGTATAGAACAACAAACCAATAAGGGACTTAACTCCATGCATCCAAGTTCCACAGATTCAGGCTGAGATCTATAAAATAGTGATTAACTGGGGCTGAGAGACAAATGTGTTGGCTTATTGTGGTGCTTAAAAGCTGCTTCAGACTTCAGGTACTTGGCCTGCTACCACTCTATGGATAATTTAACTGCTTGGGATGGAACATATCATACTCAGGAAAGATATCCCCGCTTTTACTTTGGATACAGAAGGCTGCAATAGGCACAGTTCAGCACCTGCTTGCTCCATAGCATTGGTGGGGCAGACAGTGGGAAGAAGGAATAGCCTAAGGTTACCCTGTTTGATTTGGGAAATCAGACCCATAGGATACAACCCTACCACCCTGCAATGTGCTCTGTATGCACCAGCAAGCAGTTTATTTTTCTTTCAAACTAAATAACCCTTTTACGGCAGCAGCATTGATTTTAATGGCATTTAAAAATCTAAATGCATCTGAAGATCCAGGCCAGAGAGAACCGACAGCTTCTATTCCCTATTGACATACATGACATAAAGGATAAAATTGTACACAGCTACATTTGAGTTGGTAGTGGCAGTACAATAAAGATACACCTATTAAGGCAGGGAAAATGAGCAATTGAATCAGAAAGGCTTGTACTTGCACAGGATGCATTGATCCAGCATTTGAAGTGCCTCCATTACTAGGCTGAAGTTTGGCTTCAAACAGAGCTTCAATCCTCCAACTTAAAAGCAGTTGGGAGCAAGAGAATTTGTCTCCTATGTCATGTTTAGTGATGATCAACACTAGCAGATACACACATGAAGCAGAGCTGTTATAGCTCAAAAGAGTTGTGGTGATAAACCACGCCAGACCAGGCACCCCACTTGCAGGTTCACAGAACACCCTGCAGGGCTCCAGATTGCCCAGCTGTGCCAGTGCCAACCACTGCTTCATCCAGTGAGTCCAGCATGACATGGGACTAAGAGCAATGGGAGAAAGAAGCATAAATCAATAACAATTCTCAGAAAATAGATCTGCCTGGTAGTGGTTCGGTGGCTGCGTGCTGCCTCTGCAATCTTCGAGTCCGAGCAAACACTATGAAATAGAGATATGAACCACAGTACTTAAAAAGAGAACAGCAAGTATATTACTAACAAAATCACACACTTTAGAAAACCCTGTTAGTTTGGCATCAAACAAACTGTCAGCGGTGCTCAGGCTCCTTTATTTCTTTAGGTATCCATGTGCGTACCCTCAGTGCAAACTTACTGCTGTGGTTAGTAGTACTTAATACTCTGTGCTCTGTGTAACATGAACTCTGGAAAAGTCTGTAAAATACTTTGGAAATAAGATTACTGGTTTAGGGTGAAAATTAGTGTTTATTTTCAATTATCTCACAAAGCTTCTGCAAACCGGGTACATCTTCCGTTATCCCCAAAAGCAACACTGCCTAGTACACGAAGCGGTGGTTGCGAGAAACAACTTGTAGATGACCTATGTTAGCGATACAGGCCAGCGGGGCAACACTCAGAACACATAAACACTCTCACCGGCCTCGTTTTAGAGCTAGTCCGTTTGTTTCAGCAACTATTTAAAAGAAGTAGTGAAACCCTTTCCAGCAGAGGTGTGACAGGAATTACGGGGCTGCCCACCTACCCGCGCTGCAAAGCGCACCCTGCCGCGCCGCTCGCCCCGGGCGCAGCCCAGGCTGTCCCGTGCAGCAGGCAAAGCCGGCAGGCAGCACCTCCCGGGCCCTCCGCCCTTCAAAC